>CAKNYM010049803.1:1591-11675 GCA_932195095.1 Andricus curvator
TGTAAATTGAAGTGGTTTTTCTTTGAACTCTTTCAACATAAAAAATAGTTGAAATATTACTCGAATTAATTAGACGATTTGGGAGTGGGTTCGAAATGAATAAGTAATTGTATTGAAAACAGTTATATTATCATATTGCATTATATCGTATCATATTGTATCATATAGTGTGATAGTGTATAATACTGTAGCATATTGTGCCATATTGTATCATATTGCATCGTATTGCATTATATTGTATGATACTGTATCATAATGTATTATAGTATATGATATTGTATCACATTGTATGGTATTGCATCATATTGTATTATTTTGATTCATATTGTATCATATTGTATAATATTTTATCATACTGTGTCATACGTATTTCCCCTCAAATCCTGTTAGTTTTGCGAGTTTAAACCGTGCCATAAGAAGTTATCACTTCAAAAATGTTTGTCATTTGAAGAATTTTCATTTTTACCTTTTTTTTACAAATGGTGAAATGGCGCAACTTCAAACACTTTTTAAGGTTTTTAGGTTGCAAAATTTTCAACAATATATCTATATCTTATTCGGTTGTCTATCTTAAAACAAAACAATAGTGTCCGAAGGTACCCCACCATATGGTAGCTACAGACACTTTTTAATGTTTAAAAGATTTCAAAATTATATCTAATAATAGTATTTTATGAAGGTATATGATCGTACCAGAATGTTTCAAATTTAGATTTTTTTTCTCGGCCCATTAAAAAATTTCCGTCAGAGTACTCTACAAAATCCGATCCGGTATTTTTCTTGTCGGGTCAGATCTATAACATTGCCCAAACTAACATTTGAGTCTGCTGCGCTGGTTATCTGCGTGATGTTGGGCACTAGAGTTATGTCACACTTTCGACTGTGCAGTAGAGTTCTGCAGTATTTGTGGTTATGCCGTAGTGTTATGTGACACTTAACGCAGTGCAGTAGTATTATATCGATATGTATTATGTTATGTATTACATATGTTACATCCTTTTGTCACAACAAGTATTAATTTCTCTATAAGATTAAGAGAGATTGGTTTCAAGAGCATTATGTTTGCTATTTATTTTGGGCCTGAAATTCATTTTATTTTATTTTTATAGTCAATATAATATATATTATTTCCCCCCAAAAAAGCCTAGAGAAATTGAGATGGTTCAATTGGCAATTATCATCACATGCTCTTAAGTACTTTAATCACAGCATAATTGAGACATTTAAGTATATATATACCATTAAACCATTTCCCTTTCAGGGTAGGCGTGACACTACCCGATTCGGGTAGTGTTTCTAGGTTTTTCTTGTAGTTATAAATAACTACAAGTGTGGGCTCACCACACCCACGATGTGCCAACAGCACTCATGTCAGTATTCTTGAATGGTCACCCATCCAAGTACTAACCGCGTCCAACGCTGCTTAACTTCAGTGATCTGACGAGAACTGGGTTTTTCAGCGTGGTATGGCCAGTAATTTTCAATATTTATAGTAAAGACATAAATAAAGACGTGTGTTACCCTATGAGTAACGTAAGGTATTTTATTTGAAACCAATATGTTATGAGCCCGTAGAGCCCTCAGGAAAGTGAGCGTTGGACAGCTCCTTACCGAAATGGTGCGAGAACGTCGTATGAAATGAATGTTTTTTGATCATGGGTTTTCTTTCAGAATTTTTAATAAGGATTTAATGATAGTACATTTCGCGTAATCTTTCACATGTAATAATAAAAAAGTGATTTTCAACTTATTGTAATATATTATTTTTGTAAGATCATTACATTACACAGGCCCAAAAAAAAAGTGGGTTGTGCGAGAGATCAGAGTATGGTATCTATACGTATTTTGGGGCGCTGAACACGAATCTGACATAATTTTTTTCCCAGCACGTCAGGGTTTTCCCCTAGATGCGGAAAATTCCCTAGTAAATCAGCTTTTCTGGGTATAAATTACCCTTGGTATTAAAATTATCTGGAAAAAGATCAGATATGATATTTTCATGTATTTTGGTGTGCAGGATACGAATCTGACACTAGTTTTCCCTCCGGGTATGAAATTGCCCTTGTTTTTGAAATCGTCTGTAAACAGGTTAGAGTATAATATCTGTATGTATTTTGATGCGCTAAATACGAATCTGACATTAGTTTACCCTCATCCCGTCAGGGTTTTACACTAGACGCGAATAATCTGGAGGCTATATTCGCACCGCGCTGGTGGTGTCCATGGATAGGACGAGCTGTCTGGCGGGTTAGTCTAGGCCGCCCGACGTTTAAGCTTAAGGCGTCTGCGTAGTTTGGGGCGATTCTTGCGTTTGCGGGGGGGGGGGCTCTTCGGAATTCATATGTCCTCTTGCTGTTGGAAGGCACAACAGAAAGTTTCACGGCAATACGGACACTCGGTACTTAGGTAGAAGGCGAACGATGAGGAGCTCCATCGGTGGGACTGCCCCGGCACAAGGGGAGGGGCGTAAGCTGGACGGGAAGGTACGTCATAGTGGTTGTGGTACGTATATGTACAATAGGCTAACGGTGTAAGTGGGAGCCTTGGTGCGAATACTGTTAGGGGGGGGGGGGGGGCTTGAGAAAAAGGTTGGAGGATGTAGGCCTCGTGGGTTCGCGGTCTGTAAGGTAACGCTCGGAGGAAGCGTCGTGGACGTATATGAGTGCACTGGGGGCCGGCGAAGTTTCACTCCCGGATGTCGCTTAAATATCCGGTTAAGGAGTCGACACTGTTTTACCAGGAGGGAGGGGTCACCTTGTCGCTGTGGTCTAATGGCTCTCGTGCTGGAACTTCCGTGGGTGGAGATGCTTGGCGGGCCTGCTGGTTCGCTAGTCGCTGCTTTCGACGACGTCGGGGGTTTCGCCTATTTCTCCCTTTCCTGGGCAGATAAATATCCTCCCGGGTCTCCCCAAGAGAAAATCTTTTGCTCAACTGAAACAAAAAGGGGAGGAATGCGGTGTGTGTCTATTAGTTAAGCTCAGGTCCCCGCTAGGCGGCAACCCTGGGGTTCCCTTGTGAGTGTTGTCCCCCCGTAGGTCGGTCCCAGGTCCCCGCTGGTCAGCAACACTAGGGTTCTCCTTGCAACGAACTTGATGCCCGATGTTCGGGCCTAGTTCCCTGCTGGTCGGCAACTCTGGGGTTCCCTGGTGAGTGTAGTGTCCGTCAGTCGGGTCCAGGTCCCCGCTAGGTGGCAGCCATAGGGCTCCCTGGTGAGTATAGTGTCCGTCGGTCGGGTCCAGGTCCCCGCTATTCAGCAAAACTAGGGTTCTCCTTGCAATGGATGTGATGTCCGTTGGTGGGCCTAGGTCCCCGCTAGGCGGCAACCCTAGGGTACCCTATGATCTGTGTGTAGACAGAAGAAAATACCCCTAAAGCCTACGTCAAATTAACATTTTTGATTACCTACTTTGAGAAAAAAAAAATATTAAAAGATAATAAGGGAAAAGGAAGAGGGTCGGGAGAAATAACCATAAAGTAACTACTTGGTTGAAAATTCGTCTTTTTGGTGGAAATTCAAATATTTTGGTAGAAAATTGAACTACATGGATAAAAATTAAACTTGGCAGTGATGTTATATTCGGACGGAGTCGAGAATTCGATCACGAATATAGTTTCTTTCTCGAAGTCTTGGAGAACGATGTCAGGCCTCGAGTGTGCAACAGAGACTGCTGTCCAAAACTCGTAGTGCCAGAAAATTTGGCACCTCTCGTTTCGGATAATTGACTTTATCTCCCTTGGAGCGTTCGGCAGGGCAGGGTCGTGCCCAACACCGTAAGAGAGACAAAGATGATAATAAAGCACTCTTAGGGCCGCATTATGTCTGTAGATATACGTCGTTCCTGTGTGGATGGGAGTCCCCAATAGTATGTGTTCTAGGTACTCAACGTGTGCATGACACGCTCTGCACCTATCGCTGGGAACTTCTAGACATATGCGGCACTTCTTATTTTCGATAATTGACTCTATTTCCCTAGGAGCGTTTAGCGGAGCGGTATTTGGGCTAATTCCGTAAGAGTGACAGAGATGGTGATAAAGCACTCTTAGTTCCGCATTGTGCCTTTGGATGCAGATCCTTCCCGCATGAGTTGGACAGCTAGATAGTATGTGTCAAAAAAAAAATATATATCTATATATTTCTTCGGTTTCGATTCCTTTGAAATAGAACTGAAGGGCCTATGACAAAGTCACAGAACGCGTCCTCGGGTTGCGGATAGAGGGTCCCTGTACGAACCGTTTCTGCTGAATACGGTTACAATAATTAATAAGCAGTCGCGGACAATTGTCCAATGATGATCCTGAAGGAATAACCCCTAAACGGAGGCGTAACAACCGTGACTCTACAAGGATGGACGAACCCTTTCCCTAGCTGCTCGTGGGAACAACAATGACACCACCTAAACACAAAAAAGTTGTAGATGCGGTTGAAAACGATCGAACGCGCGGAGCACCCGACAATGGGTCGGCAAACAATGCTGATCATCCTAGAGTTCGTGGTGCCGAAAATAATTTAGATGAAAACACGACGACGAACCGGCGAAACGCCCACATTGAGTGGACGGATCAACTCAAGGATGACTTGCTAGACTGCTACGATGCCAGCATTATCCCTGTTCATCGAGGCTTTATGGCGCGTATGCACACTTTTTGGTGCCAGAAACACCTAGAGCTTCAGCATGGTTCGCAACCATCTTTGCGAAATCAAGCCGACTACCTCCGGAAAAATGGATATGTTCGCGGAGCGCTTACCCAACCGCTGCTTGAACAAGCTGCAGACGAAGATGAGGAAGCGACATTAAGACCAACCGCGGAAAGCAAGTACCTTCTGAGAGATGATCGCAATTTCAGGACAAGGAGGAACATTAACATGCAAGTTCCTCCTAAGCCCCAAGATCTGGCTGAAATGAATGCTTCCCTTCGTGGAGATATCTCGCAAGAGTCCGACCTCTGCACCATCAATTGCTCAGTTTATGGTGCTGCGAGAGCTTCGGCTGATTCAGATTGAAGGCTAAAACCGACGATGGATCAAAAGACCAAAAGACGTTTACATCAACGGAAAGGGTTCGAAAGTTCGCCCAAGAACTAATGATCTTGAATCATATTGTTGACAAATACGGCTGTTATCTGACGCAAGGAGGAGAATACAGAAGAGGGAGAGATGGATCAGGGAGAATCAACAGTTTCTCGCTGACCCATCGCGCCTCTTTAGAAATCTCCCTGTTTCTGTAAAAATTCAGCCAAACCCAAGGAGGGAGAGACTGTTTGGAGAGAGGTATACAAGATCACAAAAACACTAGAGTAGAAAGAAGATACTGGCAAATTCATCCGCTTCAAGGAGTTTTGCGACAACCTCATAAAATCTGAGGAGGAATGTCCATCACTCACTGCCGAAGAGGTCAAAAAAGCACTAAGATGCACGAAGAACTTTTCTGCTGCTGGACCAGATTGTATCAAGAACTTCTGGTGGAAGAAGTTTACTTTTACACACCAACGTTTGGCCCGCATATTCACCTCATATTTAAAGTCGGTGACGCCCATTCCGCAGTAGCTGGTGTTAGGACGCACTATATTCCTCCTGAAAAAAGGCAACTTTGGAAAACTAGATTTACTATCTCATCTAGAAATTATCGTGTGACAACAAACAAGGTCACCTTGCAGAGGGGCGTCTTTCAGGGTGATACAGGGTGGTATTTATTACATCAAAAATACCTGATATGGATATTTGTTTATAAAAATTGCTTTTAAAATGACAAATTATTTAATAAATTTCATTAATTCAATTGAAAAAATCTTTTTCCTTATAAATTGTTCCACTTCAGTGCGAATCAAGTGACGAATCGCCGCCAATCCCCACGACACCATTTTCATTCACTTATTTGCTTATAACAGATTCAATAAATTTTTAACATTTGCATTGCTATTGGACATCTTTTTTTGGATAGTTTCGTTCAGTTTTGTAGGTATTTTTGATTGACACACAGAATTTTTTAAAAATCGGTATACTTCAAAAGTCAACATTTTTTTTAAATTTTGTTTTTTGCCCCACTGTGACGTAGGAAACGTCGTCGAGTATTGTGATCCTAATAGGATATCACGAAATTATTTTTTTACAAAATAAAATGTTTATGAACTAATAACTGTTACACACTTAATTCTTAACTTATAGAATAGTTGTAAATAATTATTTAGTTCAACAAAGGTGTGGGGAAACGAAGAAAAATGACATTTAAACACTTTTCAAATATACATTTCAAATATAAATTTCAAATATAAGTTTCAAATATATATTAATATATATATATATATATATATTTAAAAGTTTGTCATAAGGACAACCGCAGGATTTCGCCAGGAGAGGGTGCTAATCTGAAAAATTGCACCCGCTCCCAGCGAAATCGCGGTAAAATTTCAGCTGTAACCACGTCTCACGACCGTGAGATAGGTGGTTACATTCTGGGACGAACTCAATACGATGATCCAGCAAAAGTCTCGTGCACTCTGAGGACACGGAGCGACCCAAGGACGACCGCCTTCTGCATTTTCCCCGCAAGTGTCTCAGCATTTTGTTGACACGCAGGGATGCTTTTCAGGCTATTAACCAGTGAAACCTTGGCCCCTCCAAGAGCGCCGATGATCAAGACGATTAACTTAACACAATATTCCGGGTATAACCGACGCAACTCCCTTATAAGGTCTTTATAACTCTCTTTCTTTTTTTCTCCTTGGCTGTTCCGTTTTTGTCAGCTGGTGCGGAAAATTCGATAACAAACATGGTTCGTTTCTCGAAGTCAAGGAGAACTATGTCAGGCCACGAGTGCGCAAAAGAAACAATTGTCGAGAATATGAAGTTCCAGTATATGCGGCACATCTCATTTTCGACAACTCACTCTATTTCTTTAGGAGCGTTTACCAGAGAGGTATTTGGGCTAATGCCATAACAGTGGCAGAGATGGTAATAAAACACTCTTAGTGCCGCATTGTGCCTTTGGATGTAGGTCGTTCCCGCATGAGTTGGACAACTATATAGTATGTGTCCTAGATGCTTGTGGTGTGCATGACACGCTCTGCAGCTATCATCCGGAATGTCTTGGCTCAAAATGTGGCGACGGTATGCTAGAGTGGAAATGACACCGTCTTGACATGCCAAAATGAACCTCTCCGTGCCCGACTTCAATCCGGGTGATCTAAGGAAAGCAAACGTTAGCGCATACGACAACGACTGATCTTCCACATTTATGTCGAAGATGCCGTGCATCCTCTTGTCGAGGAGCTGTTCGCGGAAGTTTTTCTGCTGTGCTTTCTTAATCCGGGTCTTCAGGAGTGAGTATTCAAGATGGATAAGATTTGATGCATTTTTCTCACCCCTAATATAGAAGTCAAGGCCGAGTGTTTCAGCAGCCTCCTCCGCTGCTTTGCACAGAAACGCCCCTTTGCCCGCTTCTTCGTGTTTCCCGACCATTTTAAGAAGAGGGTCTTGTCCATTTGCGACCATATGTGCTGTACTCAGAATAATCCTGTTGTGAAGACATTCAAGATTCAGTATTCCGCGACCACCTAGACGGCGTGAGATGTAAAGTCGTGGAATAGCAGACTTAAGGTGCATGCTTTTGTTCATGTGCATAACCTTTCGGGATCCGATATCGAGGGCTCTGAGCTCGTCCTTCGTCCATGGAAATACTCCAAATGAACGGAGTACTACGGGGACGACAAGCATGTTCGTTGCAGATACTTTGTTCCTCGCCGACAGTTCGGAAGAGCATATCCGTCGGATGAGACGTTTGTATCTGCATCGGAGAGTATCCTTTATAGATGTCACGTCCTGAATGCCGCTCTGTGGCACGCCCAGGTATGTATAGGTCTCTCCAGCGCAAAGGTAATAGAGAGGAGAGGGCTCATGGTGTCGCCCTGAAACACACCTCTCTGAAAGGTGATTCTGTTAGTGATCACACGATGTTTTCCAGATGAGATAGTAAATCTGGTTTTCCAAAGCGGCATTAATGTCTCTATGCACCTCACGATGTGTGGATGAATCTTTAGGCTTTCTAACAGATAGATGATAAGTCTATGGGAGGTTGAATCGAGAGCTTTCCGGTAATCAATCCAGGCCATCGATAGAAATCGCTGATAGGATGCTGCGTCTTTGCAGGCACATCTATCGAGTAGCAAGTTCTCCCGATATCCTGCTACGCCTTTCTTTGAGCCACGTTGTTCATACATCTCTCACCACACAGGTCCAATTGTCCGAACAATCCTATCAATCAGGATAGCTGTGAAGATCTTATACAGTGTGTTCAGACAAGTTATTGGCCTGTAATTCTTAGGGTCAGCTAAGTTGCCCGTCTTCCACAGGAGCACTGTGCGCCCTTCCACCAACCACCCCGTAATAGGCTCTTCCGACTTTAGATATGAGGGGAAAATTTGGACCAGATGCTGGTGGGTTGAAGGAAACTTCTTTCACCAGAAGGTCTTGATGCCAGCTGGTCCCGGAGCGGAATAGTTCTTCATGTCTCTTAATACGTTTTTCACCTCCTCGATAGTGATAGGTAGGCATTCCTCCTCAGCTGTTATGAGGGCATTGCGCAGCTCCCTGAAGCTATTTATGTTCTTTGAGCCTTCTTCAAGTGGATGATGGGCTTCGTCGACTTCTCTCCAAAATGCTTCGACCTCCTCTGGTTTGGGCGGATGGTCGACAGTAACTAGAGGGTCTTGGAAGATTCGAGATGGGCCAGACAAAAACTGTTGATTGTCTCTGACCCACCTCTCTCTCCGCTCTAGACTTCTCCCAGCGTTTGAAAGTACTCGTATTCTGTCAACAATATGCTGCCTGATGGTCAGTAGCTTTGACTTGTTGATTGTGTGATGACGGATCCACATTTTGCGCGCGAACTGTCGAACCTTGGCAGTGAAAGTCCTGCCAGATGTTATGTAGTCAATCACACACTGAATGCGGGACGCGTACTGTCTTGCCCAGCCTATCTTTGTGCTAAGTTGATGCATTCGTCTTTTGATCTTATGATCAACCGTTGGTTTTGTTTTACGGTTTGCATCTTCCAAAGTTCTCGCTGCATTGCACACACTACAATCGATAGTCCAGAGGTCGAATTTTTCGGAAAAATCTCCACGAAGCTCATCATCCAGTTCAGTCAGATCTTTTGGCTTGGGAGAAACCTGAATGTGGATGTTTCTCCGGGTCTTAAAGCATCGTTCTTCCTCTATTGGATGCCTGTTCGAGGTTGGTCTCAGTGTCGCCTCTCTTTCTCTGTTGCCGGCTTGTTCTGGCTGCGGTTGTGCAGGCGCTGCGCTTATATAACCCCTTTTCCGGAGGTCCTCGGCACGGTTTCGCAGACGTTTTTGCGAAAAATCGGAGAGCTCTGGGTGTTTCTCGCACAACAGAACATGCAGTCGCGCCATGTAACCTTTTTGTTCAGGGACCATACTGGTATAATAGCACTTCTGCAGGTCGTCCGTAAGTCGATCCGTCCACTTAAAAGTAATGAGATTCTGCCGGTCAATCGCATTGACTCCGTTCGATTGTTTTGAATCGCACTTCCTACAACTATGTTTGTTGTTGTCATTGTTGTTCCCACGAGCAGCTAGGGAAAAGGGTTTCGTTCATCCTTGTAGAGTCCCGCGTGCAAGGATAAGGCTGATACTCTGAGAGGTCGCCCGGTATCCCAGAGTCACTGTTTGAGACACCTCACCCAGGTGCCATTCAGCTTTCGGCACGGTTGTTACGCCTTCGCTTAGGAATTATTACTTCGGGACCATCCCTGGAAAATTGTCCGCGACTGCTTATTAATTATTGTAACCATGTTCAGCAGAAACCCTTGGTACAGAAACCCTCTATCCGCAACCCGAGGATGCGTTCGGTGGCTTTGTCATAGGACCTTCGGTTCGATTCCCAAGGAATAAAAACCGAACACCAAATGGCGATGTTCTTGCTGGCCAGCTTTTTGATTTGTGAGATCTGCCTGACTACCTCGCAGCTCACCATCACCACCGATCTGCATTCTGTGGCCCCCAGCGGCGACTCCAGGGGTGCCCTGACGATCTTCTGGAAGCGAAAAGCGCTTCAAAATATTCGTTC
>CAKNYM010049804.1:0-51618 GCA_932195095.1 Andricus curvator
TCAAGTTAGTGAGATTTTGGTACTTTTCCTGACATTTCAAGCTTACAATTGCTTTAGGCGGATCGTAACATATATGTAATATTGAATCCCGAAAACCTGACCTCACTTTTTTATAGATGCTTTTATGAATACTTATATAAATTCTTCTAAAAAATTGTTACAAAATTTATAATGATAAGATTCATAATTACTTTTATAAATACTTTATTTTATAATACTTGTCGCGTGAATAAACGATTTGATTTTGCCAGGTTATACATCATGTTATACATTATGCTCACATACATCCCGGCACCTCATATATACAGGGTGTCCCAGACTCAAGTGTCCGGACTTATATAGCTGTATAAAAATAAATAGAAAATTCCTTTTCCAAAAATCAGTTGAAGTTTTAGTTTTTTATTTATAGAATATTTAAGCTGGACCAATCAGGAGCGCCGTATAAACAGTGGTGTGTGCGTGAGCGGGATTCCAACGCAGTGTTATCGAAGCGAGCGCAGAGGTGGGGTTAGCAATGGAAGAACACTACGTTGAAATCCCGCTCACGTACACATGACTGTACATACCGCGCTCCTGATTGGTCCAGCTTGAATATTTAATAACTCAAAAACTTCGACTGATTTTTGGGAAATAAATTTTCGATATATTTTTTTAATTTTTATACAGCCATATAAGTCCGGACACTTGAGTCTGGGACACCCTGTATAATACCGTTGAACATATGTATATTACGAGTTTTATGCCATTAAAAAAAACATATATTTTTTGTCTATTCAAAATAAAAATATTTACTTATCGTTGAAATGATCTTCGCAACAATATACTGTTGACGTTAAAGATGTGGTAGGGCACATGTCACGCCGAACAATTTTGTACCATTTTTTTCGTTCCTCCCGTTTGTTCTTCTTCTTCTTGTGTGTGCCTTCTTACTATACAGCAAATGGCCAGAAGTAACACACAGATAAGAAAATATTTTAAGAATCCATTCAAAGTCAAGTTGTCACTCAATGTTCAAGCCACTACATAACACGTGCCACTGTCTCATTCCAATGGCGAGACACAGTAAGCAGACGCACCGAGACGTAGCACAGCAGGGAGGGGAAGATATGCATGCCAGGGGAAGGAAGGTATACACACCAGGGAGGGGAAGGTGTATGTGCGAAGGAAAAGTATAAAGCGAAAAATGTTCACGACAGAATCCTTCAGAGAGATTACAAAATCACATTACCCTAACTAAAGAACCCACCCAACTCGCTTATTACTTCACCGTCCGGTTCAAACAGTAGATCATCAATGTCAACGTCTTCAGGGGATATACCCGGAAACTTTCGATCAAGAAATCTCAAAAAATCAGGGCGACCCTCAGAGATATGAGGGCACTCAAAAAGGAGGCGGGGCAAGTCTCTCAGCTCAGCCCCGCAGTCACATACATGGGAGGATCCGAGTTTAGTCACCAAGTTAATAAAACGCCTCGGAAAACGAAAGCCCACGAACCATGGCCTTCTAGTTTTGAATGCTACCCGCTTAAAGTACTCCCTATGGTTATCAAGTTTATCACAATGAGGCCAACGCCAACTCTTCCAGAATTCGAAATCACCCTTTATATGCCCCAACACATCGATAGTGGAACAGTTTTGGCCAATGAGGTGTCTGCACAAGCTCTAACTGTTACCTCATTGGTTAAAACTGTTTCATTATTGTACTAATCTACCTTCATGGGACTGCGCCCTTAGCGACCCCATCAGCAGGCTCGTTACCGTCAATGTCGACATGAGCCGTATAATAAAACAAAGCAACGGTCAAACCGCGAGAGAACGCCTGGGAAAGTAATTGCCCGATCTTATGGGCCAGGAATGGTACCTCGGGGTCTGAAAAACGGTTCTCAATGCAGTTAATCGCCGACATAGGATCTGAGAAAATGACCAAAGGAGAGATATTCATATTCAGAATGTATTTCAGTGCAGAAAACAGTGAGCCATCGCGGGATGATGGGGGATTTCGGGATTTCGCCTGGCAGATGTGAAACATGAAGAAAGGATGGTGTATTGAATGAAGTGCAAATGGAAGTGAACAAATATTTAGATTTGTATACGATTGTTTATTTTTCACAAAAATACTTAGAAGTGAAATTTCTTAGCGCGCGGTGAGAGGGGACCAGAGGGGACTGCCAAGTCGGTGTGGCGCAAGTATAGAGGAGAGCGCAGCGCGCGGAGAGAGGGGACGCCGAGCTGAGGCGGATTGAGCCGACGAGCCCCGAGCGCGTCGTTCCATCTCACGCGTCGCCACGCCAAGAGGCGATCTTACCCCCGTACGGCGCCATTAGATGTTTCACATCAAAAAATCGCATAAAGATCCGCAGACTTGATAGAGGACCCCTCCTGCAAGGGAAGCCAAAAACTGTAGTGCATCTCAGGAACATAAAAGGCAGAGCCAACCCGATCGGTGCCGGGATCCACCGAGCCATCAGTAAATATCCTCACCGAGTCCGGATAGGACGCAGAGACCAGCCTGTCACATCGTCGACGGATAACGCCTATTAACTGTTACTGAACGACGATGCGTTTGAAGTCGCCTTCAGCGCACGTCATCGATAAGTATTATATTTTTTAAAAGTTTTTAATGTTGCAAGAAAAACTATTACGATTACTCTGTAACCTTTTAACTCAAAATTTCACGTAGAATCCGAATTTCAACAAGTGAAATGTTAATCTTTCTTTTTTAATGAGTTTTTCTTGCATGAAACGGAGAGGATACGATGTGGATACTATAAGGATACGCTGTAGCGTATCCGTTCGTTCGGTCCGCCAGGGCATTTGAGCATCATTTGTTTCATTTCAAGTATAATTTATATTGAAGAAAAATTATTATTTAAATATGTTTGCAGAAGTTGATTTTTGTACTTATTAAATTGAAATACAAGTTTCGTCTTAGGCAACACATTTCGAGGTTAGCAATGATGTTCGAACCTCTTAAAATATGTACAGCGAAACTTGTATTACTATAAAAGAGTGAACACCATAATTGACATCATCAGAAGCAAACATATTTCAATAAACACTCTTCTTCAATATAAAATACACTCAAAATCCTGAAATATTCTAGCACACAGGGAAGTGGGAATTGAAATCTCCACATAAAAGGAAAACTTAGTCATCAGCACAGCCAATAAGATCACATCAAGAGTCATAGATTGACAAGTGGAGAAGAATAAACTGAAAAAACGGCAACGGATCCAAGCGAGGTAGAAACCACGACTCCCGCCGCATCAATTTCACTAAGCCAATCGCCACGCAGATCCAAATAACTAAAAAGGAGGTCTCTTGTAATTAAAATAGCAGAGCCACCACCCCTACCCCGAGAGCGGTCACATTTATGGGTGATATAACCGGGAAACTCCCAGACAGTATCAGAGGAAATCCAAGTTTCAGTGACACACAGAATATCAAGGTCATATTCAGACTGCATTGTGGAGGTCTCCGCATCTTTCCTACACACACAGTGAGCATTCCAATTGGCAAATTTTATGGACTTTATGTAGGGCTCCATGATTATTTACTTTGTGAATCTACCAAGGATTTGCCCAAGGAAGACTAGGCTCAAAATAAACTCAAAACTTAATTATAAGATACTACGAATAAGTAAAACAAACCTAAAAACTAATTAGCTACCTAATATTTACAGCTATGATACTCCGGAGGGATATTATCCAACACATCAGAAACTGGCAGCAGAGCATCTCCAGTTTCATTCCCCTGGGAGGACACAAGGGAGGAAAATAAATCCTTCGACGGACTAGTCTGGTCAATTTGCTCTGACGTGAGAGAAGAAGGGAGAGGGGGTGTTTTCATCGTGGAAGAGAAGGAAGAAGAGGACGAACCCTTATTCTTACTCTTCTTAAACTCCTTAAGACCCGTAACTTCCTCAGACTGGTTAGGAGAGCGACGATTTCTCTTTTTGTTATTAGCTTCTTTAGAAGGGGAGCGCGTAGACTGGGGTGGGATTGCATTTGAACCACTGGCACCATAGTTGATGAGTGTGTTAGCCCTAGGCATACCATCCTTCCCCAAATCATTCCGGCCTCCAGAAGACCCTCCGTAAACCTCTACCCAAATAGGCTGATTGGGAATCACCCTGAGTTGTATTTTTCCCCGGGCCGTAGAATTTCTGAAGGAGGACATGGCGCCAAGATGAAAGACTCACTAATAGAAATTTATTGGGGGAAGCGGGGGGGGGGGGGGTAAATACCCGAACAACAGGTATCAAATTCAACCCAGATAACAAACGTGCCCGGACCATAAGCCGCCCGACGGGCGTCGGACCGCGTGCTTGCAATAAGGCATCGCATGGTCGGTGAAATGTGCAGGAGACCGCCGTGCGTGCACAAAGGCTCGCCCTCCGCCAGCACGCCTATCGGTGTGAGGGGACTGTTAGCAGCACGATTAGTCGGGACTGAGGGCAGCCATGTAATATGCGCCGAGTGAGTGCGCAGAAACAAATTGCTACTTTCGTTGTGTGGTCGTTATGTGTCGTTAACATTGCGGTGTTTGACGTGGTTTGACGATCGGCCCTTTGTTCAAGGCGAACTCATTATACATTTTTTGTGCGAGAATTTCAGTTAAAACTAACTTTTCTATTCCTATTTTCGTTTTTTGTTGTTATAATAATTGCAAATTTCGATACCTGCATGATTTTCCAAACGGCCATTCGAAAATCCTGCCGGCTTTTTCACAGGTTAAATTTTCTAACGATTTTTCCTTTTTGTCATAAAACTATAGAGACATTTTTTATAGGTAGAGTACTTTCTTTCGGGATTAAAGGACCGATATTGTTCAGAGTTACACTTTTGGATCGAGCAGTCGAACTTTGATGAGATTCTCAATAATTGCTTAATTTGAAAGCAAATGACGACGTAGCGTTGGTGAACGAGTTCTCCAAAGAGAAGAGAAATTCAATACCGTATGTACAAATCCCTAACTAAATCCATTTACTTCAAAACTAAAATAATTGAGGCACTGAAAATGACAACTAGGAAAACCCCAAAAGTGAAAGAGTTCAGGATAAGTATTGCTGGCACGTGGCCGGCATGTTAGTCGCCGGACGGTCGGGCGGGCGTAATAGCCAGCAATAGCGGACACATTCACCTGCTCAGGTGCCGGCACAGCGGTCCTGTCAATCGGACCGCGGTCCGGCACATACGCCAGCCACAGGCGGGCATTTTGTTATCTGGGAAGGGGCTCGCCCCCAAACAGGTTAACCTAAAATAAAGTTACACATACATATCGAAACGAGAACAGAATTAAGCGTTGCTTAGGGTTAGTCAAAATAACTAATTGAAAAAATAATAAATAGTAAGGAAGCAGGGTGCGCATGTACGTTAGTAAGGCTGCCGCATAACGCTGGGATGAATAAAAAAAGGATCAAATTACAAAACAACAGAAACTACAACCATAGTTAAATTACCAAAAAGAGCAACCTGAAAATAAGTTCGCTGGAGAAAAAAAAACGGAAAATTAGCAGGAAAAGATAGAGGCAGCTGAGGGGATACAATTTTGAACCGGGTGAAGGGAGTCATCAAAGGAAAAATGACAACTAAGGTAGGGCTATGTATCGTGGGTAGGTTAGGTGATAAAGGGAGCGTACAGACGGTATACAGTCTTGTGGGAATTGTTAGCAATAGGCAGCCTTTAGTAGGTCAAGCTAAATTATAAGCTTTACACATACGCTGCCAATGTTTATACATAGCGTGGCATCATAGAAAAAGGCGCGAAAGTAGTTAGACGCCAAAATTACGCACTCACATACCACAGGAATCACTCCACAAACCGTAAGCATGAAAGCGTGGGAAGTCTTCAAAAAAAAAGTCCTGAGGGATTGAATAAGCTTGAGGAAAACAAGGTATCATTCAGCAACCTGTAGCAACAAGCAACAGTCCCGCTACAAAGCACAGCCGTGACGTCACAGGCACAGAGGTACATCGAGCACAATAGCAGAAAAAGGCAATATAAACAGTGAAAATTCGACAAAAAACATTGTCCACAACTTCAGAGTACTTTCCCAGTAAAAAAAAACTAATTCGGGAGGATTGCGGTGAATTAGCATGTTTAAATTCGCCCGAATTCTGCTTTCTGATTCGTTGAAACGAATTATGCCAGAGAGAATTGAATGCGTGTCAATTCGCCTTAATTCATGGTCGAGGTCATTTCGAAATAAAATAAAAAAAATTGCCAGCCTCGAGATTCGAACCGGCGATCTCAAGTCTATAAAGTCCAGAGGGCGTACACTGAGCTACAGGACTCATTGATATTTATGTACAACGGATCCTTTATGCCGAGCGCGTTGGTTATAGCTTACGAATTCGATTGAATAGGCCAGTCTTCAACTGTATTCGCGCTGGCGAATTCTGGCGAATTGGTGCTTGACTTGCAATTTCACGAATTAAAATGAATTGGCGGACACTGAAAATATTTCGTGCTGACGCATTTAAATGAATTAGATCCCCTAAAAATTTTTCGCTGAATTCGGGCGAATAGAATATTTGAAGACTTTATTACTTTTCACGAATTTACACGAATTCACCACCATCCTCAATTCGACATTGTCGCAAAGCAAGATTCACGGGGGCTTCCGGCAAATTCTTCTCAATTCGTCCCAATTAGTTTCTTTTTACTGGGTTAGCGACAACAGGGAAGCGTGGAATTTCAACACGGCTTACTTAGATTTCACAATTTTGCATTCACTCACGAAGCTCCACACAGCGAACTTAACAGGACGGTAGCCATTTTAGAACCTCCGTTCCTAACGTTTGGATATAGATACAATTCATTTTTCTGGATTTTTGACAGACGTGCTCTTGCATTGAGGCACGAAACACCAATGGTAGCACTTTTTTTTTGTTACATTTTTATGCAAAAAACGTGAATCGCTTGGCTTATTCACAAGATAGTATTATTAGTGATTTTAGAGCATATGCTTTAATATGCAAAAATTAAAAAAAAATTAGTGGATGGCCCTATACATGTAGAAAACCATGTCTATTAAGTCAGGTCACATACTTACCCATCCCTGAAACTTACCAAATCATTTTTTTTTCCGAAAACCACTAAATTATTAGTAACAATCTAGTGGGTTTACGGGGACTTTTAATTGTTACTAAAGATCCACTATATTGTTACTAAAGATCTAGTGGGTATTTCGTGAAAATGATTTTTAGGGATAATTGAACACACTTGATTGGTCGAGCTAGAAAAACCACAAGTTTTCCACGGATCCTCGACCGCCGCTAGTTTCACGCCATCTTTATTTTCTTGCAGTGATCCCAATTTTGGCTCTAAAGCTACTGCTGCGCGTGCCTGGCACAGCGGACCTCATTGGCCGCTTTTGGTGCGCAATAGATCATTTTACCTAACTATCGGAAGATTATTTGCGCATGTGCGGCTGCCATGTGCATCCCGCGAAGTATGAAAGTTGCGTTCATATTTCGTAAAAATTGTAAACAATTGTACCTTTTGTCGGAGTGAAATGAAATGAAGATGATGTTCCGGGTGCGAAATTGGGCAAGTGTGAGATAGAAAAACATAGTTTTGCTCAATTGAGATGATAGTTGAGTTGCCGAAAGCAACTTAATAGTGGAAAAAAAGCTGAACTTGTAAACAGGTTTGTAGTAGGTTAAGTTTCTCATATTATTAAATTTTAATTATATTATTGTGATTGCAATAAATATTGAAGGTAAAAGACAGGATTTGAGTATTGTAATTGTTTTAAAATAAAATTGATGGTGTTTTGGGAAGAAAATTGTACAAAATAGTTATTGTATAGTGTGTTGTTGCAAGGCCGAAATTTTCGGAAAATGCCAAATCTGTTACAAAAAAATATATAATTTGGAAGCATGTTCTTACATTTTTGAATTTCAGTCAAAAATATGAATAAAATTAAATTGGAAAATTGACAATAAGCAAAAATATTGCAGATAAATAAAGTTCATAATATATTGAAAACGTAATAAAAACAAAAATGCACACTTCATACTTGCATGCAACATTATTATTGCTACTGTAATTTATTATTATAAGTTGTCATAATATAATTTAATACATATTTAACATTATAATTGTAGAGTAAAGAAATGCATAGAAAAAGGAAGGGACATCGATCCAGAAGTTGATGAAGGATCATGGTTAAGTTTAAAGGAGGCGAAATTGAGAGGTTTTACATTTCAAGCAATTATTATTACATTCTTCAAAATGTTTGTTGAAGTCTTCTTTCCTATACGACCACTTCTGTATATTGTAAACAAGTTTCGGGAATCGTATGAAGTAGAAGAGGTTATGTTCCTTGTATCCTTTGGTACGACTGACACATTTACATAAGCCGTACATACAACGCATACACGCTCCCTCACTTCCTTTTTCATTGAAATTCATTTTCACTTGGAAATTTTTTTTCGGTAACTTGTCACAATTGTTTAAAAATTAAAGAAGATTTATTTCACTGTGTTCAACGAGCCAACACGATCGCAACAACTGGGTACAACAGAAAGTACATTGCACATGCGCAGTAAACTTTCCGATAGGTAAAATGGTCTATTGAAACCGGGTATAATAATAAATAATTGAAATTAAAATAAATAGTTATTATAATATTATAAATGATTGAGATTAAAATGGATAATTATTAAAAATTGTATATTAATCAAAAAAATGTAATTCTCTAAAAATTGGTATGTGAAAAGCCAGCTAGTAAAACTCAAATAAAATAAACTATTATTACGAAAAATACGCTTTACTATTTCATTTCGCACTTTCAATCACAAATTACATGATTTATATTTGTATGCAACTTATAATAATGTTTTTTATATTTTAATAATTATTAATTATACCCGGTTTGAATTGCGCGCCAACTGCGGCCAATGAGGGTCGCTGTGCCGCGCAAGCGCAGTAGCTCTCGCTCTACATGCCAAAGTTGGGATCTCTGTTTTATTATGGGTCTAGCACTCTAGCCACTTCGTAAGAAAAAATAAGAAAATCATCCTCTAATTTTGGAGAATTGACCGCTGAAGGTATGAAGCAGTTAGTAATTAAAAGTATTTCTAATTACTTGGATAATCTGAAATGCTCTTTACTGGAATAATCTGCGGTTTCAAGATATTTTGTGTGAAAAAGAAACTTTTGAGGTTAGGTAGTAATGATTTTTGTCGCTTTTTTTTCCAAGGGCCTACTGTAATGCCCCCTCGTCCACTAGGCGGTTCCATTCCTCGAGGAAGGCGTCGTGATTGGCGGATTTTCAGTATTTTTCGCGTGGGAAAACGTAATGCGGCCCTATTTTCGTTGCAAAGATCATCGTCAATCTTTTTTCCATGTAGTGTATACTTTTTCTGAACATACATGTTGTGCGCGCCGTTTTAACTCGAGCTCGGATTTCCTTGATCGATTTCACAACATTTTCGTAAAAACGGCAGAAATTTTGACGCATATCGAAAGGTAAACCCGCAAACAAAAAGTCACGAAAGGATAGATTGCGAAAGGTCAAAGTGAGAGTTGCAAGTCAAAAGTGAAATTTGGCTGGCCTCCATTACGTTTTGGATTTATTTTCCCCCAAAAGTGATTGTTTTTACTACTCGCGTTACAAATCCTTGAAGCCGGTAGAACTATTTACTCTAGGTTTTGAAAATCCGTGCGTATGTGCGATCCAGATAAATTCTCTTTTATAGAATCATTATGAAAAATTACTTAAAAAAAAAAATTGAAAGTGACGTTTGTGGGTACGAATAACCTATTAAGTTTTCAGTTTTCCAAAAAAGTTTCGGGATTGAAATTTATTTATCGTGAAAAATCAAACCAGTTTTTTAAATGTGCATTTTATATTTTGATAAAAAGCGTGTAACTAGAGCAGTTTTTGAAGAAAAAAAGTGGGGGTTTCTCAATTTGGTTTAATCGTGGTTTTTCCTTTTTTAAGATATTGTTATTGAAGAATTGGAGGTCCACCCTTTAAAGTGCGGGTCATGCCGACCACTCGCGGGGTAATGTGATGAATAGCTGTGGGAACTCTAAAATTGGCCCAAACCTAAGGGGATCAAAGAGTTGTGAGATTCAGGAAGATCCAGTTGGGCAGGCAGAAAATTCGGAGAAAGAAGATAGTAAAGCTGATTACGGCTTAAATGATTTTTCCATCCCAAGAGGCACTCTTGTCATCTGTCAACGAAACTCGAATAATTACTCATCAGATCACAGCTTCTCGAGGTTTAAACCAAGGTATGTTGAAATGTTTGCTAATTTTGTGAAATGTTGTGAAATATGTGAAAATCATGTCTATTCAGGGCCTAAACACATTTGGTATGCTTATCTGTATCGATAACAGGCTTCACAGACCAATATGATATAAAAATAGAGAAAGTAAGGGGATTTTTCATGAAATTAGGGGAATAAATTGTTTTAAATAAAGTTAATGTGGGTACTGCATCACATTAAATTTCAAGCGCTTAAAATTTCTTACATTCCAAGTAAAAATATTGCATTTCTGATAGAATAGAGGAATTTTGTAACCCAAATGTTGAATTTTTTACCAAAACGATGAATTTTCAAGCAAGAAGATTAATTTTCAACAAAATACATGAGTTTTCAAACGAATAGGCTAATATTCAACTATGAACATTAATTTTCTACCAAAAAAATACTAATTTTCAACAAAATAAATGAATTTTTGAACCAAATAGTTCAATTTTCTACCAAAAAAGACTAATTTTCAACAAAATACATGCATTTTCAACCGAATAGTTGCATTTTTAAATATAAAAATGCATTTTTAAAGGTCCTTTCATATTTCAATCAAGTAGTTTGATTTTTAACCATGAAGAATAATTTCCTACCAAAAAAGACTAATTTTCAACCATAAAAGATGCATTTTAAAAAAATTAGTTAATGTTTCAGCCAAATAATTAGATTTTCAATCATTAACATTATTTTTCTACCAAAAAAGACTAATTATCGACAAAATAAATTAATTTTTGAACCAAATAGTACATTTTTCTACCAAAAAAGACAATTTTCAACAGAATAAATTAATTTTTGAACCAAATGGTTCAATTTTCTACGAAAAAAAGATTAATTTTCAACAAAATACATAAATTTTCAACCATAAAAAAGCATTTTTAAAAAGTTCGTTCATATTTCAACCAAGTAGTTTGATTTTTAACCATGAAGAATAATTTCCTACCAAAAAAGACTAATTTTCAACCATAAAAGATGCATTTTAAAAAAATTAGTTAATGTTTCAGCCAAATAATTAGATTTTCAATCATTAACATTATTTTTCTACCAAAAAAGACTAATTATCGACAAAATAAATTAATTTTTGAACCAAATAGTACATTTTTCTACCAAAAAAGACAATTTTCAACAAGATAAATTAATTTTTGACCCAAATAGTTCAATTTTCTACGAAAAAAAGATTAGTTTTCAACAAAATACATCAATTTTCAACCATAAAAAAGGATTTTTTAAAAGTTCGTTCATATTTCAACCAAGTAGTTTGATTTTTAACCATGAAGATTAATTTAGTACCAAAAAAGACTAATTTTTAACAAAATACATGAATTTTCAACTGTGAAATATGTGAAAATCATGTCTACTCAGGGCCAAAACACATTTGCTAAGCTTATCTGTATCGATAACAGGCTTCACAGACCAATATGATATAAAAATAGAGAAAGTAAGGGGATTTTTCATGAAAATAGGAGAATAAATTGTTTTAAATAAAGTTAATGTGGGTACTGCATCACATTAAATTTGAAGCGCTTCAAGTTTCTTACATTACAAGTAAAAATATTGCATTTCTGATAAAATAGAGGAATTTTGTAACCCAAATGTTGAATTTTCTACCAAAACGGTGAATTTTCAACCAAGAAGATTAATTTTCAACAAAATACATGAGTTTTCAAACGAATAGTCTAATATTCAACCATGAACATTCATTTTCTACCAAAAAAGATTAATTTTCAACAAAAGAAATTAATTTTTAAACCAAATAGTTCAATTTTCTACCAAAAAAGACTAATTTTTAAGAAAATTCATGAGTTTTCAAACAAATAGTCTAATTTTCAACCAGAAAGGTGCATTTAAAAAAAGTTATTTCATCTTTCAAACCAATTAGTTGGATTTTCAACCATGAACTTTAATTTTCTACAAACAAAAGACTAATTTTCATCTGAACAGTTAAATTTTCTACCAACAGAGACTAATTTTTCAACAAAATACATGAATTTTCTACCATAAAAATGCATTTTTAAAATGGCAGTTCATATTTCAAAAAATAAATTAATTTTTGACCCAAGTAGTTCAATTTTGTACCATAAAAGACAAATTTTCAATAAAATACATGAGTTTTCAAACGTCTAAGTTTCAATCAGAAAGATGCATCTTTAAAACGTAAGTACATCTTTCAACCAATTAGTTTGATTTTTAACCATGAAGATTAATTTAACCATAACCATTTTTAATTTAATATAACCATAAAGATGCATTTTTTAAAAGTTCGTTAATGTTTTAACCAAATAATTAGATTTTCAATCATTAACATTATTTTTCTACCAAAAAAGACTAATTTTCAACACAATAAATTAATTTTTGAACCAAATACTACAATTTTCTACCAAAAAATACAATTTTCAACAGAATAAATTAATTTTTGAACCAAATAGGTCAATTTTCTACGAAAAAAATATTAATTTTCAACAAAATACATAAATTTTCAACCATTAAAAAAACATGTTTAAAAAGTCCGTTCATATTTCAACCAATTAGTTTGATTTTTAACCATGAAGATTAATTTTGTACCAAAAAAGACTAATTTTTAACCAATTAATTAGATTTTCAATCATAAACATTAATTTTCTACCAAAAAAAAAACATTTTCAACAAAATACATGAATTTTCAACTGTGAAATATGTGAAAATAATGTCAATTCAGGGCCACATTTGGTATGCGCAACTGTATCGATAACAGGCTTCACAGACCAAAATGATCCAAAACTAGGGAAAGTAAGGAGATTTTACATGAAAGTAGGTGAATAAATTCTTTTAAATAAAGTTAATGTGGTACTGCGTCACATTGAATTTCAAGCGTTTCAAATTTCTTACATTTCAAGTAAAAATATGGCATTTTTGACAAAATAGAGGAATTTTGTAACCAAAGTGTTGAATTTTCTATCAAAACGATGAACTTGCAATCAAGAAGATTAATTTTCTACCAAAAAAGACTAATTTTCAACAAATTACATGAATTTTTAACCGAATAGTTGAATTTTTAGCCAAAAAGATGCATTGTTGTGGGTATTACATTACATTAGATTTCAAGCGCTTCAAATTTCTTACATTTCAAGTAAAAATATTGCATTTTTGACAAAATAGAGGAATTTTGTAACCAAAGTGTTGAATTTTCTATCAAAACGATGAATTTTCAATCAAGAAGATTAATTTTCTACCAAAAAAGACTATTTTTCATTTTAAAGAAACATGTATTTTCAACCGAACAGTTGAATTTTCTACAAAAAAGACTAATTTCCAACAAAGTACATGAATTTTCAATCAAATAGTTGGATTTTCAATCATAAAAATGCATTTTTGAAATGTCAGTTCATATTTCAACCAAATAAATGAATTTTTGAACCAAAAAGGTTAATTTTCTACAATAAAAGACTCATTTTTAACAAAATACATGAATTTTCAACCCAATAGTTGAATTTTCTGCCAAAAAAAAAAACTAATTTTTAAGAAAATACATGAGTTTTCAAACGAATAGTCTAATTTTCAATCAGAAACATGCATCTTTAAAAAGTTAGTTCATCTTTTAACCAATTAGTTGGGTTTTCAACTGTGAACATTAATTTTCTAAGAAAAAAGACCAATTTTCAACTGACTAGTTGAATTTTTCAACCAAAAAAGGCTAATTTTCAACAAAATAGAGGAATTTTTAGAACCAAATAGTTCAATTTTCTACCAAAAAAGATTAGTTTTCAACAAAATACATGCATTTTCAACCATAAAAATGCATCTTTAAAAAGTCCGTTCATATTTCAATCAAGTAGTTTGATTTTTAACCATGAAGACTAATGCTCTTCTTCTTTTTCTCTTCTTCTTTTTTTTTAATTCAACTATTTTGTTGAAGGCCATCTTTTTTTGGTTGAAAATTCAACTACTTTGTTAAACAATTATGTTGTTGTTGTTGAAGATTCATCTTTTTAGTTTAGAATTCATTTCTTCGGTTAAAAATTAAACTATTTTGTTGAAAATCCGTTTCTTTTTTGATTGAACATTAATTTTTTCACTGATGGCTTAAATGTTCTATTTTTTGTTTAAAATTAATCTTTTTTAGTTTGAGAATTCATATTTTCGGCTTGAAATCTCAAATATTTTGGTAGAAAATTCTTTTTTTTTTTAAGTGAACTATTTCGTTGAAAATTAGTTGTTTTTTTCTGAGAATTAATTCTTAAACTAAAAATGATTCCATTGTTTGTTGAAAATAGATTTTTTCTAGTTGAATATTTGTATTTTTCGATTGAATTCAACTGTTTTTAATTAAAAATTAAATTCTCTTTTGTGTACATTCGTATTTTTTAATTGAATTCAACTGCTTTTAATTAAAAATTAAAATCTCTTTTGGTTGAAATATCAATTATTACATTTGTCGTTGAGAATTCATATTTTTTGGTCGAAAATTTAACTATTTTGTTAAAGATTCATCTATATTTTGGTGAAAGTTCATACTTTCAGGTGAGAAATTCAACTTTTTTGTAGAAAATACGTACTTTTGGTTTGAAAATTCATCTCGTTTGCTAAAAAAAAATCTGCTATTTGGTTAAAAATTCTACTGTTTTGTTGAAATTTTAATTATTTTGTTTAAAATTTATTTATTTTGCTCAAAAGTAATCTTTTTTTAGTAGAAAAGTTATTTTTCTTGGTTTAAAGTGAACTTTTTTGTTGAAAATTCATCTTTTTAGGTTGCAAATTCTACTATTTGATTAAAAATTCAACTATGTGTGGAAAATTGGATTATTTTGTTAAAAATTCAACTGTTTACTTGAATATTCTCTCATCTTTTTAGATTGGAAGTTCATTTTGCCTGGTTGTAAATTAACTTTTTTAGTAAAAGTTCAACTTTCTTCTACAAAATTCATCTTATGGCTGTGAAATTGAACTATTTGATTGAAAATTCAGCTTTGTAGGTTGAAATTTCTTCTTTTCGGGTTTAAAAGTTTTCTAAAACAATCAACTTTTTAACTTGAAAATTGAAGTTTTTGGTGCAATATTATGTTGTTGTAAATTCAACTATTTTGTTGAAAATGCAATATATTTCGACTTGAAATCTGAGGAATTTAAAGCGTTTCATATTGAATTTAGTATGGTTTCTACAATTATTTCATTTAAAAGAATTTATTCCCGTTTCGAGAGCATTTTGGGTTGTGAACTATGGACGAATTTTCAACCATAATACATTTGATTCCACTAAAAAAGAATTTTTAAAAAAATTATTGAATCCTCAAACAAAAATATTTATTTTAAACGAAACAGTTGAATTCCTTTTAATAAATATAATGTAGGGACCATAATAAATTCAATTTGAAACATTGTAAGTTTCTAACATTTCAAGTAAAAATATTGCGTTTTCAACAAAAGAAATTAATTTTCAACTAAATTGTTGATATTTCCATCAAAAAGATTAATTTTCTACCAAAAAGTTGAGTTTTTAACAATATACATGAATTTTAACAAAGTAGTTTAAATATTTGAATTTTCAACAAACAAAAAATGTAATAATTGATATTTCAACCAAAAAAGATGCACGTAAATACGAATTATTAACGTAACATTAAATTTCTTATTAAAATAGTTGAATTTTCAATTAAAAAATACGATATTTTAACGATATCGTTGAACTTTCTTTCAAGAAAGATTTTTCAGTTATGAAAGAAAAAATATTGTTGAATTTTCTACAAAATAATTAAATTTTCAACCCGAAAATATGAATTCTCCACTAAAAAATATACATTTTCAACCAAAAATGGAATAGTTAAATCGTCAGTGTAAAAAATTAATTTTCAACCAGAAAAGAAACAAATTTTCAACACAATAGCTCAATTTTTAACATCAAAAAAAGAATTTTCTAACAAATTGTTTAAGATTTCAAGCCGAAAATATGAATTCTCAACTAAAAAAGATAAATTTAAAATCAAAAATTGAATATTTAAATTTTCAGTGAAAAAAATTAATTTTCAATAAAAAAAGAAACGGATTTTCAACAAAATAGTTGAGATTTCAAGCCGAAATATATAAATTTTCAACCAAAAATGGAATAGTTCAATTTTTAATCGAAGATATGAATTTTCAACTAAAATGATGAATCTGCAACAACAAAAATGAATTTTTAGCAAAAGAGTTAATTTTGAACTAAATAGTTGAATTTTCTACCAAAATAGTTGAGATTTCAAGCTGAAAGGACGAATTTTCCTCAAAAAACTCATGATATGTTCACCAAAAAAGACGAAGTTTCAACAAAACATTTGAATTTTCTACCAAAAATAATGAATTGTTAACAAAGTAGTTGAATTACCATCAATATAATTAGATTTTCATCCAAATAATATAATTTTTAATCAAAAAAGTTGAATTCTTAATCAGAAATATAATAGTAGACTTTTAAGCCCAAAAGAATTAACTTTCAATTGCCTTCAACCAGAAATAGTTGAATTTTCTCAGTGGGTTCTATTAATTCAGTTCGCATTTAAGTTAATTTTCCACTGCAGAGTTATTTAATTTCGGTCTACAAAAAGTGTTTCGGACTACGCATGATTTTAGGCCCTGTGTCAATTGTTCTAGTTAAAAAATAAAGATCTTGGCAATAAAGTTTATATTTTTGATTACCGGTTAGAACTGGTGGTGGACCACGAAATGAGTTTCGAATGGCTCGAGGCGGTGGAAGCGGTGATCGAGGTAGAGGCGGTACGAGAGGGCGAGCTTTTAAAAAGACTCCCATGGGTGACCGGGACTCGAATTCAGAGTCTGGCTACCACCCCCCACCTAGACCCAAGTTTCAAGAATCGTTGAAAAACCACGAAAATTCGCAAAGCAAGTACTACGATGATAAAAAAATAAATGGTGAGTCTTTTTTTTATATTATTATATTATTATTATTATATTTCGGAATGTTTTACTAGTTATTGCTAGTAGAATTAGGCAGGGTGTCCGAGAACTTCATTTTCAAAATTCCCTTATTTTTCCTTGTCTAATTTTTCATTTTCCTTGATCATTAATATTCAAATACCAGCATTTTAATCTTGAAATACTTTTAACGTAGAATCTTTTATAAACGGAATAAAACATTATTTCAGATACAAATTTAAAATTTTCAAAATTAATTAATTTAGTTTAAAGAAAAAAATGTCTTTTCTATTATAAAAGATGACTTTTTAACAAAATACTTGAGTTTTCAACAAAATAATTAAATTTTTAACATATTAGTTGAATTTTCAACCTAAAAATATAAATTCCGAACAAAAAGTTTCATAGTTTATATTTCAATCGAAAAGCATGAAATTTATACAAAAAAAAAGTTTTCTAAATCCAAAAAGACGAATTTTCAAGAAATAAAGATTTTTCACTAAAGAAAGAAAATGTTACCTAAATTGTTGAACCTTCAAGCCAAAAGACGAATTTTCTCTACAAAAATTGAATTTACAAACAAAAAATATGAATTTAGCAGAAAATTATTTTTCCACGAAACTGATGCATTTTTACCCAACACAAATGAAATTTTAAACCAAGAAAATTATTTTTTTCCCACCAAAAAAGAAGAGTTTTCAACTGAAAAAGATCAGTCTTAAAAAAATGGAAAAGTTACATTTTCATTTAAAAAATTAATTTTAAACCAAGAAAAAAAGACTTTTCCACTAAACAGTTAATTTAACCAAAGACATAAGCCTTCAGTCAAAAAAATAAATGTTTAATAATGTAGTTTAACTTTTGCCCAAGTAGTTGAATTTTCAATTTAAAAATATTAATTTTCAACAAAATAGTACAACTTTCAACCAAAGAGATGAATTTTCAACTAAAAATATAACTCTTAAAAAAAATGATTTTTTAACAAAGTGATACAACCAAATCTTTCAAATAAAATAGTTGAAGACTCAAGCAGAGAAGAATAATTTTTAACCGAAAAGTTGCATTTTCATTAAAAAAAAGAAATTTCTACCAAAGCGGATGAATTTATAAATCAAAAAGATAAATTAAAAAAAAATAGTTGAAATTTTTGTTAAAAAAGATTTTAGTTGACTTTACACGATCAAAATATGAATTTTTAACCAAGAAATAAGTTTCTACGAAAAAAATTGAATTTTCAATTCAAAAAGACGAATTTTTACCCATAAAGGATGACTTTTTAACAAAATTGTTGAATTCTCTACCCAATAGTTGCATTTTTATCCAAAGAAGATGAAATTTCTCTTAAAACAGATGAATTTTCATTTAATAAGAAAACAAATTTTTAAAAAATAGTTGAATTTTCATCCAGAAAAGATTCCAGTTGACTTTTCAAGATCAAAATATGAATTTTTTAACAAAAAATAAGTTTCTACGAACAAAATTGAATTTTTCATCCAAAAAGCCGAATTTTTTCAACTAAAAGGGATGAATTCTTAACGAGATAGTTTTATTTTCAACAAACAGTTGCATTTTTATCCAAGAAAGATGAAATTTCTCTTAAAACAGATGAATTTTTAATTAAAAAAATATATATATTTCAAAAAGATAGTTGAATTTTCATCCAGAAAAGATTTCAGTTCTCTTTTCAACACCAAAATTTAAAATTTAAGCATAAAGTAAAGTTTCTACAAAATAGTTCAATTTTCAACAAAACAGCAGAATTTTCAACCAAAAAGTTTAATTTTCAACCAAAAAGATGAACTCTCAACGATAAATAAAATAGTGGATATTTCAACAAAAAATTAATTTTTAGCTTAATAGTTGCATTTTTAACAACACAATTAAATTTCTACTAAAAGAGATAAATTTACAAACCAAAAATGCGAATTTTTAACAAAAGTGTTGAATTTTCAACCAAGAAAGAATTTTCATTCAAAAACGAAAAAAAAATCAACAAAAAAGTTAATATTCAACAAATCAGTTGAACTTTGACCAAAAAGGATGACTTTTTAACAAAATTGTTGAATTTTCAAACAAAGAGATGAATCTTCAAAAAAAAAAAATTAATTTGAAAATAGTTGAATCTTCAACCAAAACAGATTAATTTCCAACCATATAGTTGCATTTTTAAACAAAAAATATTCAATTTCAACCAGATTGTTGAATTTTCAATCTATAAAGACGCATTTTCAACAAAACATTTGAATTTTCGATCAAAAGGATGACTTTTTAACAAAATTGTTGAATTTTCAACAAATGATGTATTTTATGAACAAAACATTTGAATTTTCAAGTGAAAAAGGCGAATTTTCTGAGAAAACATTTTAATTTTCAACCCGAGAATATGAATTTTTAACAAAAAAGTTAATTTTCAAAAAAATAGTTAAATTTTCAGTTAAAAAATTAATTTTTAGCCAAAAAAAACAACGAATTTTCAACTAAAATTATAAATCTTCAACCAGAAAGTTAACTTTCAAGAAAGTAGTTCAACTTTGAGTCAAGGAGTTGAATTTTCAAAAGAAACTGTTAAAATTTTAAAATCCCTAAAACGATGCAATTTCAACGAAAAATTTAATAGTTGATATGTCAAAAAAAAAAATAATTTAATTTAAAATAAAATAAAAAAACAGTTGGACTTAACCAAAAAAGACGAATTTCCAAGAAAATAGTTGAATCCTCAGCCAAAACCGATTAATTTTCAACAAAACAATTGCATTTTTAAGCAAAAAATATTAATTTTCTACCAAAAAGACGAATTTTCAAATAGAAAAGGTAAATTTTTCATTAAAAATATAAAGTTTTAATGAATTTTCAGTTAAAAATTCATTCTCAACAAAAAAAAAAAAACGAATTTTCGAACAAAACAATTCAATTTTGTGCCAAATAGTTTAATTTTCTATCAAATAGTTTAATTTTCTACCAAATTCTTGAATTTTCAAGCCAAGAAGATGAATTTTCAGCAAACAAGTCAATTTTCAGCCAAATGGTTAAATTTCTACCAAATTCCGATTACTGGTCAAATAATTGTTGGAGTAACGAGAATGAAATCTGATTAATTTTTCTTTGGTTGAAAATTAGTGTTTTTATTGAAAATTAAACTTTTAAATAAAAATTTAATACCATTTTTTGGTCGATTTTTTTTTAATAGACATTTAAGCTTTTTGGTAGAAAATTTAACTATTTCGTTGAAAATTCATTTTATTTTCTTAGAAACATATTTCTCTAACTAGAAATTAAACTTTCTATTTTCGTGTTGAAAATTGATCTTTTTTAGTTCAAAATTCATCTATTTTGTTAAATATTTGTCTTTTTTTGGTAGAAAATTAACCTTTTTATTTGAAAATGTATGTATTTTGTTAAAAATTATTCTTTTTTGGTAGAAAATTAGTTTTTTAAAATTGAAAATGAATTATTTTTACTAAAAATTTAACTATTCCATTTTTCCTCGACACTTTTTTTGTTGATAGATATTCAATCTTTTTAGTTGAAAATTCATCTTTTTTGTTGAAAATTTAACTATTACGTTGAAAATTTATTTTATTTGGTTAAAAACTTCTTTCTCTAACTTAATAATAAGCTGTTCTATTTTTTGTTGAAATTTTATGTTTTTTAGTTGAAAATTCATATATTTTGTTGAAAATTTGTCTTTTTTTGGTAGCAATATAAACTTTTTGGTTGAGAATTCAACTATTAGATTGAAAATTCTATTAAAAATTAAAATATTTGGTTTAAAATTCATGTATTTTTATAATAATTATTCTTTTTTGGTTGAAAATTAATCTTTTTGGTTGAAATTTCATTTCTTCAGTTGAAAATAATTTTTTTTTATTGAAAATTAATTTTTTAAACTAAAAATTTAACTTGAAATTAAACTATTTTGTTTTTTGTTGAAAATTTATCTTTTTTAGTTGAAAATTCATCTATTCTATGTAGCTATTTCAAATTTGCATTTTGATAGAAAATGCTTATTTTTTGTTTGTTAATTCAACTTTTTCTTCAAAAATTTGTCTTTATGACTTAAAAACTCAAAATTTTGGATGAGATTTTTTTCTTTTTTGTTTGAAAAATCTTTCTTGGTCGAAAATTCAACTCTTCTGTTGAAAATTCGTGTTTCTTGGTTTAATTTAACTTATTTTTTTTATCAAAGATTCATCAGTTTGTTTGAAAATTTAACTAGTTTGTTGTAGATTCTCTTTTTCTTGGTTGAAATTTAATTATTTTAACCGACAATGTAATAATAAAATTTTTAATGAATAAATCTTAATCAACTGAAACTCGATTCTTCATTATGTGTATGAATTTGGCAATATTCCTTCGATTTTTTCAAATTACCCAATCGAAATTAAGGAAAAGCGATAACAATGCTTTCGATATTTTCGTGACAAACCTATTTTTAGGGAAAGATTCGTCGGATAGACACCCTGATTTTTTAGTTTGAAAGCTGCTGTACCTAATATATTTTTATTTATTTCAGAGGACTCTAGAATATCTAAGCTTTTGAGACGCTTGTGTCGGGAGGACGATTTTGATCACTTTTTGGGACTTGCTAAACAACTGCAAGAGGGTATAGTGGCACTAGAAAATCAGAGATATATTAGGAGAAATTTGGATCTCATTTGTGAGACTCTACTCGATATTTTGCACTCTGCACCTGGAGTGGAAGCGAAACACCAAGTTTCCAAATGTTTAGGCCGTGTTGGATACGTTGTCGATCAAGATTTCAAGAGGTACATGGAGTGGATGTTTAACAAATATTCATTGGAAAGAAAAGACGAAATCAAGTGCCTGATAGTAAAGTCTTTTGGAGAGACACTCAGATTGGATGCAGAGGCGCCAAAACTCAAGGAATTTTCAATGGTGAGATAAAACAACTCTTTTTCTATTATTTAAAAAAAATGACACTAATGCTACTTTTTTTGAATTTTAAGTTAATTTAACTATTTTTTCACTTTAAATTTAAAAATATTTTCAAACTTCTTCGCTAGATTGACAAAAATAACGTGTCTGCCATTTCAAAAATCTAGATTTCAAAAGATTTCAAGGGATTTCTTAAAATTTCACGAAACCCGGGAAAATGGATATTTGCCGGGTATTCTTGAGCAGATCCAGAAAATCTATCTTCACAAATTTAAATTATAAATTATTATAATTACAAATTAAAGCTCTTAAAGCTAAAAAATTTGTCATCTGAAGTAATCAAATGGAAACTGAACTGCAAATTAAAGCATTCAAAGTTTTTTTCTTTTGAATTTTAAAATTGAAGCTTAAAAAATGTTCAGTTCAAACGCTCAAGAATTTAAATGTATAAAATGGAAGCACTCAAGATTATAAACAATTTTAAATTAAATTCCGTTAAACTACATATTTTGAATTTTTAAACTTTTATGAATATGAACATTTGAAAGATTTCTGGTTAAAAAATATAAAGTCATGTTATACTTTTAAATGCTCTAAATTGAAGAATTAATCAATACAATGTTACACTTTTGAATTAGAAGTTAAATTTTTTCAATTTGATGTTTGAAATCAGTAATTGTTCAATTGTTATTGATACATCAAAATTTAAAAATTTCACTTTTAAATTACAAATTCAACAAAATGAAACAATTAAAATTCTATCGTTGAAGGTTTAAATTTAGCACTCTGAATTTTTAACGATTCAAGGTTTTCTATTTTAATCAATTCAGTTTCAAATTGTTTAGTTTTTCACATTTCATTTATAATGGCTCATTTTAAATAAACAGTCAAATATTGCTGAGTATTTGAAAAATATTCCTTTTTTAATTAAACAAAAAAAGATATATATATATATATATATATATATATATATATATATATATAATTCTATGAGTTAAAAATGGAATATCTTAGATTGAAATCGCTAGAAATCTTTGAACTTCCTCGAAATCCTTGGAGATTCAATAAAATTCTTTAAATCTTGTTAAATGCCTTAAATCCCTTGAAATTTTAGTCTCCAAGAATTTAGTTCTCTAGAAGTCCCTTAAAATCTTTTGAAATCGTAAAAATTTATTAAAATAAGTAACAATTATTTCATTTAAGGTCTCTAAAAAGAAGTTTAAATCCCAAATCTTTGATATCCTTTGAAATCCTTGGAGATTCAATAAAATTCATTAAATTTTGTGAAATTCTTTGTAATACTTAAAAATCCCTTGAAATCTTTGGAAATTGTAAAAATCCATGAAAATAAGTAGAAATGCATAATTTGAAATCCCTTGAATATAAATTAAATTAAATTTACTCATTAAAGTTCTTTTTAAAAAAACTTCAAATCCCAAATCTTTGATATTTTTTGAAATCCTTGGAGATTCAATAACCTCATTTAAATCTTGTGAAATTCTTTTAAATACCTTCAAATTCCTTCAAATTTTTCTTTTGGGCATCGTAAATATTCATTAAAATAGCAGAAATCATTTAAAATCCCTTGAATATTTAAATTAAATTAAACTTACTCATTCTAGTTTTCTAAAAAGAAAAACGGTTCAAATCTCTAAAAAAAAATGCTTGAAATCTTTGGTGATTCAATAAATTCCTTTAAATCTTGTGAAATTCTTTGCAAAACCCTAAAATACCTTGAAATCGCTAAGAATACCTTGAAATTTAATTAAATTTATTTTCCAAAGTTCTCTTCAAATCTCTTGAAATTTTTGGAAATCCTACAAAATTCCTTTAAATATCTTGAAATTTTTTAATTCTTTTTTTGAAACTTTTTAACCCGAAAATACCAAAAAAGGCGAATTTTCAACAAAAATGATGAATCGTCAACAAAAAAGATTAATACTCAACAAAAAATGTAAAGTCGATATTTCAATCCAAAAAGATTTTAATTTTAAATTAAAAACAGTTGAATTAATAAAAAAATGTCAACCAAGAAGATTCATTTCCTGGCAAAAAGGACAAATTTTCATGAAAATGGTTACATTTTCAAGCAAAGAGGTGATTTTTCAAGTAAAATGATGAATCTTTAACCAAACAAGTGAATTTTTAACAAATTAGTTTAACTTTTAACCAAGTAGTTAAATTTTTGACCAAAAAAGATGAATTCTTAACAAAAAATATAATATTTGATAATTAAACAAAAAAATATTTTAAATTTTAAATCAAAAAGAGTCGAATTCAACCAAAAAAATTTTTAATTTTTTATTTTTTTAATTTTCAATAAAATATTTGAATCCCCAACCAAAAAATATTTTAATTTTAATGCAGATCTTTGCAATTTTAATCAAAAGAGATGAAATTTCTACCAGAAGAGATAAATTTTTAAACCAAAAAGACGCATTTTCAATAAAATTCTTAAATTTGCAACCAAAAAAAATTTTTTAGCCCAAAATAAAAAAAATTAGGCAATTTATGATTTGAAGGAGAAAAAAAAATTTAATACAAAATAATAATTTCGAATAATTATTTATTTTTTAATTTTCTTTGTTTATTTGCTTTTAGGTTATAATTATAAATATAATTTCCCTAGGTTTCTCGAAAAAATTCAAAAAGATCTTTGAAGATTTCAGATAGGATTTTACAAAATTTTGGGAAAAATTTGAGTGAGTTTAAAAATATTTAGGAATTTGTGGAATTTTGAAGAGACTACAAATATTTTATAAATTTTCGGATATATCTTTCAAAGATTTAAAATATTTGTATTCTCTTCAAAATTCAAAAAATTCCTAAATATTTTTAAACTGACTCGAATTATTCCTAAAATTGTTTTTGAATCTTCCGGATTCATTTTTGACAATTTTGGAAATCTTTTGTAATGTTTTATGATCTTTTTAAGTATTCCCAGGAATCTTATGAACATTTTTTTATTGTCTTGAAATCTTTCAAAATTCTTGAAAAGCTTCTAAATTTTTGTTCGAAATTGTCAAAAATCTACATTTTATTTTAAATAAAATTATTTTGTATCTTTTGAAAACTTCCTAATATCTCTTAATCTTCTTCGAATTTTTTCTAAAATTTTGTAATCATACAAAATTGAAAAAGTTTGCTTTGAAATCTTCTACATTCTTTTCCGAAATGTTAGGAAATCATTTTATAATCTTTTGAAATATTCTTTTTAAATTAATTAAAAAAAAATAAAGAATCACTTTAAGTATTTCCAGGAATCTTAGAAATTTATTAAAATTATCTTGAAACCTTTCAAAATATGTATTTTTAAATATTCAAAATTTTATTTCAAAATGTTCAAAAATCTGCATTTTGTTTCAAGTTTTTTGAAATTTTTTTAAAACTTCTAAATATCTTTTAAAACGTTTCAAATATTACCTAAAGTTTTGGAAAAATCCTGCAAAATAAAAAAAAATTGCCTTCGAATATTTGAGAATCTTTTTTGATTAATTTGGAAATCTTTTTGAATGTTTTGAAATCTTGTTAAATTTTTTCTCAAAATAAATTTTGTAAAATAAAAAATCATTTAAAATTTTCCGAGAAATCTTGAGAAAATTTGTTTATTCTCTTGAAACTTTTCAAAATTCTTGAAAAGCTTCTAAATTTTTTGTTCGTAATACTCAAAAGTCTATATTTCGTTTTAAATAAAATTATTTTTATATCTTTTCAAAACTTCTTAATACCCCTTAAACTTATTCGAATTTTTTCTAAAATATTTGTAAACTTGCAAAATTGGAAAATTTTGCTTTGAAATCTTTTTATAATATTTTTAAATATTCTCTTAAAATTATTATTTTTTTAAAATAACCAGTTTAAATATTCCCTGGAATCTTAAGAAATTTTTCTTATTATTTTGAATCCTATCAAAATATTTTTAAAAATTCAAAATTTTTTGTTCGAAATCTTCAAATTTACATTTTGTTTTAATTTTTTTGAATTTTTTTTAACTTCTACTTAACTATCTTATAAAATGATTAGAATTTTTCTTACAATGCAAAAATTCTGCAAATTAAAAAAATTACCTTCAAATCTTCCAGATTCTTTTTCGATAATTTTGTAAATCTTTTGGAATGTTTTGAAATATTCTCTTGAAATCTGTCGAAAATCTTAAAAAGCTTCTAAATTTTTTGTTCAAAATCTTCACAAATATACTTTTTTTTTTAAATAAAATTATTTTTGTATCTTCCATAATGAAAAAATGTTGCTTTGAAATCTTGTACATTCTTTTCCGAAATTTTAGGAAATCATTTGAAATATTTTCTTTAAATTAATTTTTTTTTAATAATTCAAATTTTTCCTAGAACCTTGAGAAAAAATCATTATCTTTAAACCTTCAAAATCCTTAAATACCTTCAAAATCTTCATTTTGTTTAAAATTGGTCGGTGCCGGTAAATTTTTGGTTACACGTGCCGAAAATTTTTCCTAAACTAAGTCTTTTAATTTGTGTAAAAGTTTACAAATTATAGTCTTTTAGCTAAATGTTTAGAACACAATTATTTCCCAATATCAAAAACCAATGACTATTAAAATGTTCTCTTTCATCAATAATGTTTAAAAACATTCAGAAATAATTTATTTGATTTATTTATATAATTCTTATGTAATTTTTAAAACATTTGGTCAAAAAGTTAAGAACAGAATTGTTGCCTTCATTAAAGTATTTTTTTTTAATTTTAAGTTTCTATTTTAGAAGTACGTTTTTAGAAGTTCCAATTTTTCTTTCTTTCGACTCACCCCAATGTATATTGTATACCAGATTTCAAAATTAGTTAACCCCTCGATTTAATATTTAAAAAAATTTCATGACACCATTTTACTACAATTTTGCCAAATTTATGACTGCTATTGACTTTTGCCTTTTTTTTAAATTACAGTCGATAATGTCTCACTTGCAATCAATGCTCGAAAACGTAGACAGACCAGACCTGCTGATCGTGACCGTGGATGCTATTTTATTCGTAATTGACATCTACCCAGAAACATTTGCAAGTCACTTTCGCGACACCGTGGACATCCTCGTCGGCTGGCATATTGATTCCACTCAACAAAAGCCGATTGTCGCTTATGCGAGTCGCAGTTTGCAAAAACTGCGTAATTTTTGGATAGCGGACTTGCAATTCACCTTGACATTGCTCGGACAATTTCTGGAAGACATGGAAAGTTACGACGAGGACTTGACTCTACCAAGATCTGGGCAAAGTTCACCAGGCGAAGAGGCTGCTCCATGTCCGAAAGAATGTATTCTCAGAATTACCTCACTTATTTCAGTTTTTAACACGGTTACAAAAAGTATCTCGGAACACCTAAGCCCAAATCTTACACCCAGTGTGCAGTGGAGTTTTTTGAGTGATTGTTTATCAAAAATGCTGAGGACGGTTGTAAAAGCAATCGAACTGGACACGGGAAACATTGCACTCGCCGCGAAAGATCTCGGCCTTTCACAAGAAAATGCAACAAGTTTAACAAAGTGCATGAAAAACATGAATCTCTCACAAAAGAACATTGAAACTCTCTTGAACAGTCTGGACAAAAATGATTTGAATGAAGAAAGCCTCGTCAAGTCCTTGAACATCAACAAGAAAAACGACAAGAAAAGTGTACGCATTGGATCCGACCGGGAAATCACCTGCAAGGAGAAAGAAGAATCATTGATCAATTTATTAAAATCGATGGATTTAAAGTCGAGGAAAAATTCGGACCTCACCGAAGAGAAGGAAGAATTGATAGTGGTCGCTAATGAATGTGCATTTCTGCTTCTAACTCACCTTCAAAGTCGCGTTACGAAAAATCACGATCTGCTCTATAAATTCATCGATATCCAACTCTCGAGGGTCAACATTTTTTGGGATGACACGATCGTCTCGACTTTAACAACAATTTCGAAAGTTATCAAAGAAGTATCGGCGAATCTACCTCTTGAATTGGTTCACACTCTTCTCGGGCAGAATTCCGTGCTCTTGAAATTGAGATTCAGCGCTACGGTTTTAATTCAAAATGCCAGCCTTGGCGTTTACCAGAGTCTTTTAAGTTTGAAGAATATTCCCCTGCTGCAAGAAGCTTATCGCTACGTGCTCGCTGATCTCGAAATTGCCTACAAATTATTCGTGAAAGATATTGACAACCTGGTAATTGATAATCCGTTGACCGAAATTCAATACAAAAAGAAGGACGCTGAGTTGGTTGTTGTATTTCTTTTACGAGCGCTATCTGATATTGCAAATGCAAGTAATTCAATTATCGGAATGTGGGCTCTTAAACCGAGTATTTTGGAATTACTGGCAGTAAAGCTAAGACCCTATGATCCAGTTTTGTCGCTGGAGAGTCCACTTTTGCAGTACAGTATTTTGTATTTGCTTTTTGCGCATTGTTCTCGGTAAGAAAAATTTTATTTTAGTTATAAACAGAGATTTGATTTCTCCAGGGCCTAAAATGTGTCGAATTTCGGACTAGACATCTTTTTGTTGCCCCCCCCCCCCACACCACATGAAATAAATGTGGGTGTTATATTAAATTCAATTTGAAACGTTTTACATTCTTAACATTTCAAGTAAAAATATTGAATTTTCAACAAAATTGATTAATTTTTAACTAAATAGTTTATTTTCCATAGAAAGAAGTGAATTTTCAACCAAGACAATTAATTTTCTACCAAAAGAGACTAATTTTCAATCAAATAGTTGAATTTTCGACTAAAAAATATAAATCTTTACCCAAGAGTGGACTAGTTAATTTTGCAGTTAGAAAGACTAATTTTCAACAAAAACAAAAACAATTTTCAACAAAGTAGTTGATATTCCAACCAAAAAAACAAACAAATTTTGAATAAAATAGTTGAATCCTAAAGAAAAACAGGTTAATTTTCAATCAAACAGTTGCATTTTTAATCAAAAAGGATTAAATTTCTACCAAAAGACATGAGTTTTCAACAAAAAAGTACATTTTCAACTAAATAGTTAAATTTTCCACCAAAATAGTTGAATTTTAAACCCAAAAAGACGAATTTTCAATAAAAAAAAGGAGTAGTTAAATTAAATGAAGCAGAAAAAAGTAGATTTTGCGGTAGAAGAAAAAATGAAGTTGGTTAGTTTTTTTATTTTAATTAGGTTTTCAACAAGAAAGAATTAACTTTTAACCAAACACAATTGAATTTTGAACACGAAAATATGATTTTTCAACAAAAAAGTTAATTTTCAACCAAATAATAAAATTTTTAATCTAAAAAGATGAATTCTCAATTAAAAATATTATACTAGACTTTTCAACCAAAAATAATTGACTTTTCAAAGAAAATAAGTTTTTAAACAAATATGAAAACATTAAATTTTCAGTTAAAAAACTAATTTTTAACTAAAAAAAAAATCGAATTTTCAACGAAATAGTTCAATTTTTCACCAGAGGTCAATTTTGAACTAAAATGAATCTGCAACCAAAAAAAGCGAATTTTCAACAAAATAGTTGAATCCTCAACCGAAAAAGAATCATTTTTAACCCAACAGCATTTTCAACCAAAAAAGATTAAATTTCTACCAAAAGAGATGAATTTTCAACGATGAACGATTTTTCAGCCAAGAAAGAAAAAGTGTTGATGAATTTTTTTACAAAATATTTGAATTTTCAATCCGAGAATACGAATTCTTAACAAAAAATATTATTTTCTATCAAAATAGTTGAATTTTCAACCCAAAAATACGAATTTTCAACAAAATAGTTGAAGTTTTAACCAAGAAAGATTTTTCAGTCAAGAAAGAAAAAAAATTGGTTGAATTTTCTACAAAACAGTTGATATTTCAACCCAGAAGATAAATTTTCGATCAAAAAAAGACTAATTTTCAACAAAATAGATGAATGTTCAACTAAAAAAGATAAATTTTCAACAACAAATAGAATAGTTAATTTTAAGTTAGAAAAATACGTTTTTAACCAAATACAATACATTTTCAACGAAATAGTTCAATTTTCAACAAAACAGATGAACTTTCAACCAAAAAATTAAACATCTATAAAAAAAATCGACATAAAAGAGGATAGTTACATTTTTAATTTAAAAAATTGATTTTCAATTAAAAAAACTAATTTTCAACCAAAGAAATAAAATTGCAACCGAAAAGACTAATTTTGTACAAAAAAAAAAAAATTTTAACAAAATACATGAATTTTCAACTAAAAATGTTAATTTTCTACCAAAAAAGACAAATTTTTAACAAAATACATGAATTTTCAACTAAAAAAGATAAATTTTCAACAAAAAATAGAATAGTTTAATTTTCAGTTAAAAAAATACGTTTTTAACCAAATACAATAATTTTCAAGGAAATAGTTAAATTTTTAGCAAAAAAAAATGAATTTTCTACCAAAAAGATTAAATGTCTATAAAAAAATCGACATAAAATGGAATGGTTAAATTTTTATTAAAAAAAATTGATTTTCAATGTTTAAAGAACTAATTTTCAACCAAAGAAATAAAATTTTAAGCGAAAAGAGTAATTTTCTACTAAAAAAGAATAATTTTTAACAAAATAAATTAATTTTCAACTATAAAGGTTAATTTCCTACCAAAAAGGACAAATTTTTAACTATAAAAGGTAAATTTTTTAACAAAAATTAGAATAGTTTAATTTTCAGTTCGAGAAATAAGTTTTTAAGTAAATAAAATAAATTTTCAACAACAAAAAATGAATTTTCCATCAAAAAGATTAAATGTTTATAAAAAAATCAACATAAAATGGAATAGTTCAATTTTAAGTTAAAAACATTGATTTATAATAAAAAAAACTAATTTTCAACCAAAGAAATGAAATTTCAACCGAAAAGATTAATTTTCTACCGAATAAGAATAATCTTTAACAAAATACATGAATTTTCAACCAAAAAGGTTAATTTTCTACGAAAAAGACAAATTTTTAACAAAATAGACGAATTTTCAACTAAAAAGATAAATTTTCAATAAAGAATAAATTGGTTTCATTTACAGTTAGAGAAATAAGTTTTTATGCAGATAAAAGAAATTTTCAACGAAATAGTTAAATTTGCAACCTAACAAATGAATTTTCTACAACAAAAATTGAATGACTATAAAAAAAATCGACAAAACATTTAGTTAAATTTTGAATTAAAAAAATTAATTTTGAATAAAAAAATCAATTTTCAACCAAAAAAAGAATTAGTCGCCAAGAAAATTTATATTCTACCATAAAATACAAAGTTTCAACAAAATACATAAATTTTCGAACAAATAGATGAATTTTCAACTGAAGAAGATTGATGTTCAACCAAACATGGAATAGATCAATTATCAGTTAAAAAAATAATTTCAAAAGAAATCTTAGCAAAATATTTAAATTTTGAACGATAAAAAAAGAAGATTTTTCAACTAAAATGATAAATCATCAACCAAAAAAAGGAATCTTTAACAAAGTAGTTCCACTTTCAACTAAGTAGTCGAATTTTAAACCAAAAAAGTTTTTTTTTTCAGTCGCTATTCACGATTAGAAAAATCTTTTCAATTTAATAAAATAAAATCATATAAGATTTTCTGTAAAATCCATAAAAAAGGATTGAAAAATAAACCGAGTTTTTTTCTAGTAGTTTAAAAAATAGTTTTAGTAGCAGTTAGCTTAGAAAATAAAGTTAATTTTCCACTGCACACTATTTGATTTCAGACTAAACATTTTGAAATCCCAACACCACATTTTAGGCCCTGAATTTCTCTGCTTAAAATGAATATTCTCTCAATTTATTGTGACTAATGTAAAATGATTTCAGGTACAATCACTTTGTGCCCAGCTCGAGCTTAATAACCGGTACAAACGTTTGTCGTCCAATGGATATTTTCCCTTTGGATGTGCCAACAATGTCACCGACGAGTGGACACTTGTCGATCATTTTGAATCTACTCGCCAGGACTTTTAATCAAAAAACCTGCAACGCCACGCTTTTGTTGTTGACCGAATGGATGCAGGAAATTTGCACCCAGGCAGAAAATTATCTCGCAATGCTGTACAAAACTGAAGAGTATCAAAATATTATCTCGAGTTTACTCAAGTGTGCATCAACTACTAATCATGACATTTCGGCTGCAATTTGCACCATTTTTGAGCTGATATTCAGCACAAAAGGTGTGATTTGGCCGGAAAAAACGTATATGGAGATTGTTGATTTAGCTATCATTCACTCGACTTCGTCGGATAAAAGTGTTCGGGAAAAGTACGGACGTTTACTGATGAATGTACCACTCGATATTGTCATTCCGAAATTAAACAAGGAATCACTTTTGTCGGAAACAAAGGTCTTTTTTGTTTTTTATCGCTTTTCTTTCGTCTCATTCGTAATTTGTTTTTAAAACTATTTTGTTGATTTTTGCTTGCAGAGGTCCCGACAAATTCGAAACTACTCTGCTGAATCTATGACTCTGGCGCAGAGATTGCATATGAGAGGCAACAGTGGTGAAATGCAGGCACAACATTTCAAGACCTATATGGCCTTTTTATTACAAGAGTACCATTTCGAAGCTTCTGGCCTGGCCGAAGTTTTTACGCTCTGCTGGCCGACAATGTAAGTATCCGCAGGCCTCACAGACCGGTCCCTATATCCCCTATTGTACCCTATATTCAGTTTAGGTCCCTAAAGTACCCTATTTTCAAAATTTGGTCCCTATGGTACCCTTTGTCACTTTTCTTTCAATAAATTAACTCGTGGGTTAATCACTATTCAATTCGGGACATATCTTTGAAGTGTCTTGAATTCTTTTGAAATATTTCAGGGTATTTTTCAAGATTCCGATAATTTTTTAATAGATCTTAACGATTTGAAAGGATTTTTAAGATTTTAAACTACTTTTTAAACTTCTAAGGCATTTTCAAGAGCTTTTATTTTTAAATATTTCAGGGAATTTTAAAAAATTAGAACATTGCGCACTAATTACCCTCTATTTAGAATAAAATCTACTAAGTAGGACTACTTTGTAACAATTTAACGATTTTGTAACATTTTTAAAATTATTTTTGAACTAAAAATTTCTATTCTATGTTTGGTTAAAAATTTGTCTTCTGCAGTTGAAAATTCAACTATTTGGTTCAAAATTCATGTATTTTATTAAAAATTAATATTTTTTGGCAGAAAATTAATCTTTTTGTTCAATTTTGGTTTAATTAGTTTTTTTTTTATTTAAATGTTTGTTTAAACATAAATCTTCATCAGTTGAAAATTCAACTATTTGTTTGAAAACTTCTGTATTTTGTTCAAACTTTGTCTTTTGTGGTAGAATATTAATCTTCTTGGTGACTAATTCTCCTTTTTGGTTGAAAATTCAACTATTAGGTTAAAAATTCCATTAAAAATTCAAATATTTGGTTGAAAATTCATGTATTTTGTTAAAGATTATTCTTTTTTTGGTAGGAAATTAGTTTTTTATTGAAAATTAATTTTTCTTTTATTGAAAATTAGTTTTTTCATTGAAAATTAATTTTTTAACTAAAAATTTAACTAAATTTTTTTTTATAGACATTTACTCTTTTTGATAGAAAATTTATTTGTTTGTTTGAAAATTTAACTATTTCGTTGCAAGTTTATTGTATTTTCTTAAAAAGTTATTTCTCTAACTGGAAATTAAATTATGCTATTTTTTGGTGAAAAATGATCTTTTTTATTTGAAAATTTCATTAAAAATTAAAATATTTGGTTGAAAATCCATGTATTTTATTAAAAATTAATCTTTTCTCGGTAGAAAATTTATCTTTTTGGTTCAATTTTGGTTTAATTAGTTTTTTTATTGCAACATAAATTTTTTACTGAAAATTTAACTATATCATGTTTGTTTGAACATTAATCTTCTTCAGTTGAAAATTCAACGATTTGTTTGAAAACTTCTGTATTTTGTTGAAGCTTTGTCTTTTGTGGAAATAAATAAAAAATAGAAATTTTCTATTTATTTCAATAGTTTGAAGCGATTTTAAAGTTTTTGAAATATTTTAGGGTATTTTAACATTCCAAGGCATTTTCAAGAAACTTAAATAATTTCAAGGGATTTCCAAGGGTTTTAATAATTTTAAGGGATTTTAAGAGATTTTAAGGGATATTAATATTTTAGTGGATTTCAAAGAATTTATTCACACGAAGGGAGGAATTTCGTGATGTTTCAAAGATTTGAAGAGGTTTTCAAATATTTTTTGCAATTCATTTGGAATTCGCCCTGAATTCTTAATAATTAGTCCTGAATTCTTTTGAATTCTTCTAAATTTACTCAATTTAACTCAATTCAGTGGATTCTTAAAAAGTTTTTGTTTAATTCATCCGGAAGTCTCTGAAACTCACCTTAAATTCTTAAGCATTTCATCGAATTCTTTGAAATCCTCTAATTTTTTCTAAACTGATTTCAAACTTACTCAATCCAATGCATTTTTTCATATTTTTGCATTGTTTTGAATTCACTTGATTGCTTTCGAAATTCAGCTTGCTTTTTTATGAAAATCATCGAGTTCTTCTCATTTCCCGTAAATTCCACTAAATTCGCTCAAATTTTACTGAAATCAATGGAATTTTTTCGATTTTTAAAATTATTTCCAATTCATTTGAATTCTTTTAAATTGGTTTGCAGTCATTAGTCACTTTTTTGGTTATAAATTGGTAGGGTTTTCAAGATTTGATGACATTTGAAATTATTTTTTGGAATTCACCCTGAATTCTTTTAAGTTCTTTGGAATTTTCTTGAAATTTTTTAGTTCACTTGAATTCTACTAAATTAACTCAATTCAACTTAATTCAATGGATTTTTTTTTAATTTTTAAAAGTTTTTATTTAATTGATCCTTAAGTATTTTAACCTCACCTAGAATTCTTAGCCATTTCATCATATTCTTTGGAATTCCCTTGAATTTTTCTAAGCTTATTTCAAAGTTACTGAATTCAATAAAGTTTTTTCGTAAGTTTAAATTGTTTTCAATTCATTTGAATTTTTCAAATTCATCTTGAATTTTTATGAATTTCATCGAATTCTTCTTATTTACCTTAAATTCCCCTAAATTCATTCCAATTTCACGGAAAACAATTGAATTTTAAAAAAAAATTTCAATTAATTTGGATTCTTTTGAATTTAACTTGAATTGTTTTGAAATCTTACGAATTTATCCTGAATTTTTAAGCCTTTGAGCGTGAAAAAAGTACCCTTTGAGTGTGAAAAAAGTACCCTTTGAGTGTGAAAAAAGTACCCTATAAGCGTGACAAAATTGTACCCTTTGATCCCTATATATTTTTTTGCTGAAATTAGATTCTGAAAGAATGTAAACGCTCAGATAATTTCTACTTCCATTTCTGAAATTTTTATTTATTAATAACAGTTTAAACTAACTTTAGACAATTTAAAGTTTTAACAGAATCAGTTAATAATTAATTAATCAGTTTACAACATAAAAGCATCAAACAATTATTTTCATTGAAACATTCAAATAATTTTAGCTTTATATATTATTTTAAATTTGTAATTTCATTTCTGAAAATTTGAATTATTAATCACCTTATATAATAATTTTCGAAAAAGTTAAAACATATGTACACATAATTTTGAAAATTGAATTCAGATACTCATTTCACAACATCACCAACAAATTTCAAAAAAGCATATAATTGTAATAGAGGTATTTCAAAGAAAAGATAAACCTTTATTATAAAAATAATAGTCAATATTCAATTAAATATTATTTATATTTTTCTGAAAATTTGAAGTATTAATAATCTTTCAAACTAATACCATATCACACTAAACAATACAGGACGAGTAATGTAGAAAAATTACTGAAATACATTTTACGTCGTATTTTGAGAAAGTTAATCATAACAACTTACATACATAAATTAAATAAATGTATAAAAATTAATGAAATACATTTTACATATTAAACAAATTGATAATTCGGTAAAAATATTATTTATTTTACTTGATTATTGCCTATGACATGTATTAAATAGATTGTGATGGTTCGAGCTGCTATTGAAAGTAATAGTGAAAATAAGTAAATCGACTTAGGACTTAGGAATCAACCTCAATACTTTTATAGATTTTAATTTTAAATCAAGAGGTTACCCTGAGTGTAAAAAAATGGCCGCTACCATGCTCACTACCAATGGAGGTTACGTGTTTTTATAGAAAGATTTTTCAAACCCACCTGTTTTCAAGAATTTTGCCCTTTTATATAATACATGAATTTTCAACTAATAATGTTCATTTTCTACCAAAAAAGACAAATTTTTAACAAAATACATGACTTTTTAACTAAAAAAGATAAATTTTCAACAAAAAACAGAATAGTTTAATTTTCAGTTAAAGAAATACGTTTTTAACCAAATACAATAAATTTTCAACGAAATAGTTAAATTTTTAGCAAAAAAATACTGAATTTTCTACCAAAAAGATTAAAAGTCTATAAAAAAATCGACATAAAATGGAATGGTTAAATTTTTATTAAAAAAAAATTATTTTCAATTTTTTTAAACTAATTTTCAACCAAAGAAATAAAATTTGAAGCGAAAAGAGTAATTTTCTACCAAAAAAGAATAATTTGTAACTGAAAAAGATAAATTTTTAACGAAAATTAGAATAGTTTAATTTCCAGTTAGAGAAATACGCTTTTAAGTAAATAAAATAAATTTTCAACGAAATAGTTAAATTTTCAACAACAAAAAGATTAATTTTCTACCAAAAAGATTAATTTTCTACCAAAAAAGAATCATTTTTAACAAAATACATTAATTTTCAACCAAAAAGGTTAATTTTCTATAAAGATTAAAATGGTTTAATTTTCAGTTAGAGAAATAAGTTGTTATGTAAGATAAAATAAATTTGTAACGAAATAGTTAAATTTGCAACCAAACAAATGAATTTTCTACCCAAAAAAATTGAATGTCTATACAAAAAATTTACGAAACATTTAGTTAAATTTTTAATTAAAAAAGAAAATTAATTTGCAATAAAAAAATCAATTTTCAACCAAAAAAATAATTGCTCGCCAAGAAAATTTATATTCTACCATAAAATACAAAGTTTCAACAAAATGCAGAAATTTTCGAATAAATATGTTAATATAATATATATGTTTAATAAAATAAATCCTTTTCCCCCCTTTTTTCTCAATTTTTCGCTTAAATGCGAACTGAATTAATATAACCCAGTAAGAAAATATCTAACTGTTTTTGGTTGAAAGTTAATTCTTTTTAATGGAAAAGTCTACTGTTATATTTATGGCTCAGATTTCATCTCCTTTGGTTAAAGATTTTACTATTTGGTTGAAAATTCAACTGTTTCGTTAAAAAGTCATTTTTTTTTGGTCGAAAATTCAACTGTTTTGTTGAACATTCATCTTTTTTGATTGAAATTTCATATTTTGATAGAAAAGTAATCTTTTTCAGTTAATAATTCATTTTTCTTGGTGGAAAATTCAACTATTTTATTTAAAAATTACAAAGGTTTTTGATTGAAGTTTAATCTTTTTTTTTACAATTCGACCATTTAGTTGAAAATTGATGTTTTTTATGTTGAAAATTCAACTATTTGGTTAAAAATTAAAATTTTTGTTGAAAATTCGTCTCTTTTGGATAGATAATTTGTATTTTTATATTGAAAACTCGTCATTTGGATTGAAAATTCATCTTTTGGTAGAAGAGTAATCTTTTTTAGTTAAAAATTCTTCTTTCGTGGTTGAAAAATCAACTGTTGGTTAAAAATTACAACTGTTTTTTGGTTGAATTTTATTTTATTTTTGGCAATACGACCATTTAGTTGAAAATTTATCTCTGTAGGTTGAAAATTCAACTATTTGGTTAAAAATTCAACTTTTTTGTTGAACATTCGTTCTTTTGGCTTGAAAACTCATCATTTGGATTGAAAATTCATCTTTTGTTAGAAAATTCATGTTTCTTGATTGAAGACTCAACTTTCTTCTAAAAAATTTGTCTTGGAAATGAAATATATGGTTTAAAATGCAACTGTTTTTGTTTTAAAATTCGACTATTTTGTTAGAAAGTAATTTTTGTTGTTAAAAATTGAACTGTTTGTTGAACATTCCTCTTTTTGGATAGGAATATCATCTTTTGGTTGAAAACTCATATTTTTTGGTTGAAAATTCTATTACTTTTAAAATAATAATATTTGTCCAAAGGTTCAACTGTTTTGTAGAAAATTCATCATTTTGACTTGGAAATTACAAAATATTCACATTTTTTTATTCGTGACTCAAAAATCTTGTTTGGTTGAAAATTCGTCTTTTGAGATTGAAAATTGATCTCTTTTGGTCGAAATTTCATCTTTTTTTTTTGTTTGTTAAAAATTGATCTTCCTTTGAACGAATTTAACTGTTTTTGATTTAAAATAAAAATATGTTGTATTTCAAATATCAACTATTACATTTTTGTAAGGAATACCTCTTTGGTTAAATATTTTTATAGAAAATTCAACCGTTTTGTAAAAAATTCGTCTTTTTGACTTGAAAATTTGGTTGAAAGTTTTTTCTTCCTTGACTCTAAAGTAATATTTTTTGGCTCAAAAATCAACTATTTTTTTGAAATGTTGTCTTTTTTGGATAAATTCAAATTTTTAAACATTTAGAATTCAAATCTGTTTTGGTTGACATATCAGTTATTACGTTTTTCGTTGAGAATTCATATTTTTTGTTGAAAAATAAACTACTCCCTTTTTTTGGGGTGAAAATTCAATTATGTTAGTAGAAACTTAAATTATTTGGTTGAAAATTAAATTTTTCTTGAAAATTCATACTTTCTGATTGAAAATTCAACTGTTTTGTAAAAAAATCGTCTTTTTGTTTGAAAATTCAACAAATTAGTTTTTTAAAAAGTTTCTTCGCTAAAAAATCTGTTTTGGTTAAAAAATCAACTATTTTGTTGAAAATTCGTCTTTTTGGTTTGAAAATGTATCTCTTTTGGTAGAAATTTAATTTTTTTTTGGTTAAAAAAATGTAACTGTTTGAGTATTCAACTATTTTATTCGAAATTCGTCTTTTTTGGAAGAATTCAACTGTTTTTAATTTAAAATTAGGTAAGGTCTCAGTTCGCCCAAATTTTATTTCTCCCAAAATTTATTTTCCCCAAAAATTAAAACATAGAAGTACGAGTTCGTGAGTTGGAAGTCCGCATAGTATAAAGTCAGGACAGTGGGTAATGATGAAACTAAATAAACAAATATCCAAAAGATGTCGCGGCAAATATGTTTCTTGAATTAAATAAACTCAGATATTGATAAAAATGTAAAGTTCTACATGTTTTAGTTTCTGTAAAGTTTTCTCTCGAAGGGAATATATTTTTTGAAATAGATCTTGACAAAAAACATGAGGTTATGGAATTCAGGTTATATTAGAGAATTCTAGCCGGAATTAGCTATTTCTCAAGAGAAACAGTTAGATCTTTTAGGAAACTTAGAAATTTCTACAATTTGAGGTGATGTTAGAAAATTCTCCCTGGAATTGGATATTTTTCAATAGAGACAGTTAAGTCTTTAAGAAAATTTATAGATAGAACAATTTGAGGTTATGTTATGGAATTTTTGCCGAAATTGGATACTTTTGATCAACAATAGTTAGTTCTTTCCGAAAACTTAACAGTTTGAGCAATTTTAGGTTATGTTAGCGATTTCTCGTGGGAACTGGATATTTGACAACAGAAGCACTTGGGTCTTTTATAAAACTTAAAAATTCAAACATTTTAGGTTATCTCAGGGAATACTTACAAATTTCACCAATTTTAGGTTATCTTAGAGAAATCTCGCTGGAATTGAATATTCTTGAACAGAAACAGTTAGTTCTTTTCTGAAAACATGACAGTTTGAACAATTTTAGGTCATGTTAGCGATTTATCGCCGACATTAGATATTTTACAACACAAAAAGTTAAGTCTTTTAAAAAACTTATGAATTCGAAAAATTGTAGGTTATAAATATATTTTTTCAAATAGATCTTGACAAAGGACGTTCAGGTTATGTTACGGAAATCTTGCCAGTATTAGCTATTTTTCAACAAGAACAGTTAGGTTTTCCAGAAAACTTACAAGTTCGAACAAATGTTGTAGGTTATGTGAGGGATTTCTCGTGGGAATTTGATATTTCACAACAGAAGCAGTTGGGACCTATAGAAAATTTGCAAATTCGCACAATACACGTTTATGTTAGAGAATTCTAGCCAGAATTAGCCATTTCTCAACAGAAACAGTTAGATCTTTTCAGAAACTTAGACATTCCTATTATTTAACGTTATGTTAGAGACTTAAGTTAAGTCTTTTCGGAAATGTATAGATTAGAACAATTTGACGTCATTTCATGGAATTTTCGCCGAACTTGGAAATTTTTCATCAACAGTTAGGTCTTTCCGAAAACTTCACAGTTTGAACAGTTTTAGGTTATGTTAGCGATTTTTTGTCGGAAATGGATATTTTACAACAGAAGCACTTTAGTTTTTTTTAATAAAACTTACAAATTCGAAAAAATTTTAGTTTAAATTAGGGAAATCTCGGCGGCATTCAATATTTTTTCAAAGAAACAGTTGGGTCTTAACTTTTTCTGCTGTAAAATATCTAATTCCGACGATAAATCGCTAACATGACCAAAAATTGTTCAAACTGTTATGTTTTCAGAAAAGAACTAACTGTTTCTCGTAAAAAATATCCAATTCCGGCAGGAATTCCATTTAATTCCTTTCCATTCCACCTAACATTTTTCGAAATTATAAATTTCATATAGACTCAACTGTTTCTGTTAAAGAATATCCATTTCCAGCGAGATTTCTCTAAGATAACCTAAAATTTTTGGAATTTGTAATTTTAATAAAAGACCCAACTGTTTCTATTGAAAAATATTCAGTTCCTTAAACACCTTAAATGTTTGAATTTTCAAGTTTTATAAAAGACCCAAGTGCTTCTGTTGTCAAATATCTAGTTCCGACGAGAAATCGCTAACATAACCTAAAATTGCTTGAAAAACTGTCAAGTTTTCGGAAAGACCGAACTGTTTTTGATGAAAAATATCCAAGTTCGGCAAAAATTCCATAACATAACCTCAAATTGTTCTTGTCTATAGATTTTCTTAAAGGATTAACTGTCTCTCTTGAAAAATATCCAATTCCAGGGAGAATTTTTTAACATGACCTCAAATTGCAGGAATTTCTAAGTTTCCTAAAAGATCTAACTGTTTCTCTTGAGAAATAGCCAATTCCGGCTAGAATTCTCTAACATAAACATGTATTGTGCCAAATTTGTAAATTTTCTGTAGGAACCAACTGCTTATGTTGTAAAATATCCAATTCTGGCGAGAATTCCCTAACATAGCCTGCACTTGCATAACCTTATGTTTTTTGTCAAGATCTATTTCAAAAAATATATTCCCCTCGAGGGAAAACTTTAAAGAAACTAAAACATTCAGAACTTTACATTTTTATTAATATCTGAGTTTATTTAATTCAAGAAACATATTTGCGGTGACATCTTTTGGATATTTATTTATTTAGTTTCATCATTACCGACTTTCCTGACTTTATACTATGCGGACTTCCAACTCACGAACTCGTACTTCTATGTTTGAATTTTTGGGGAAAATAAATTTTGGGAGAAATAAAATTTGGGTGAACTGAGACCCTACCTAAAATTAAAATCTTTTTTTGTGGAAATATCAATTATTACACTCTTCATTGATAATTTATCTTTTGTTGTTTAACGTACAACTGTTTCGAGGAAAATTCCTCTTTTTAGGTTGAAAATTGAAAAATGTAGTTGAAATTTTTTTTTCATTCTCGACTGAAAAATCTTCCATGGTAGAAAATTTATCTTTTGCGTTTGAAAATCCATGTCTTTTGGTGAAAATTTCATATTTTTTGTTAAAAATGCTATTATATTTTTACTATTACAATTTTGGTGGGATACATCTTTTTGGTTAAAAATTGAAATATTTTCGTGGAAAATTCAATTCTTTCCTCGAACATTATATATTTTTTTGTTTGAAAATTCATGTTTGCGTGTTGAAAATTCAACTGTTTTGTAGAAAATTCGTCTTTTTGGCTCAAAAATCAAGTATTTTGTTGAACTGTCGTGTTTTTTCGCTTGATAATTCAACAATTTGGTTAGAAGTGTAACTACTTTGTTAATAATTTATTTTTCCAGCTGAAATGCATCGTTTTAGTGAATATTTCATATCGTTGGTTGAAAATGTAACTTTTTTTTTTAAATTCCTCTTCTGGGAGAAAAATTAAAATATTTTAGTATATACAATTAAACTATTTGGTTGAAAATTAACTTTTTTGTTGAAAGTTTATATTTACGTGTTGAAAATCCAACTGCTTTGTAGAAAATACGTCTTTTTGGCTTGAAAATTCAACAATTTAGTTGAAATTTTCTTTCTTTCCTGACTGTAAAATGTTTTTTGGCTCAAAAATCAATTATTATGTGGAAATTTCGTCTTTTTTGCTTGATAATTCAACAATTTGGTTAGAAGTTGAACTAATGTAAAATGTAACTTTTTTTTAAATGAAAATGTAACTTTTTTTTTAAATGAAAATGTAACTTTAAAAAAAAATGAAAATTCCTCTTTTGGTGGGAAATTTCAAATTTTTTCTTAGAAAGTTAAACTATTTGGTTGAAAGTTAACTTTTTTGTTAAAAATTTAACTGTTTTGTAGAAAACTTGTCTTTTTGGCTTGAAAATTCAACAATTTGGTTCAAATTTTTTTTCTTTGCTAATAAATTTTTTTGTTTAAAAAATCAACCACACTGTAGATGAATTCAACTGTTTTTTATTTAAAATTAAAATCTTTTTTTATTCAAAATTTAAGTACTTGGTTGAAAATTGAACTTCTTTATCAAAAATTCATCTTTTTGCTTGAAGATTTATCTCTTTGATTGGAAATTAAACTATTTTGTTAAAATAGTCGTTTTTTGTAGAAAATTCTTCTTTTTGGTTAAAATTTAGTTTATTTTGTCCAAAATGCAATATTTTTACTTGAAATTTTAGGAATTTAAAGCGTTTCAAATTGAATTTAATACAGTACCCACATTAACTTTATTTTTGAACTTTAACTTTGAAAGAAATTCTATTTGATGATACTAATTTGAAATATTTTCTAAAAGATTTATTTTCTAATTTTTTCAATTTGGAATAAATTCTTTAAAATAAAGTTAATGCGGGTACCGTATTAAATTCAATTTGAACCGCTTTAAATTCCTAAAATTTGAAGTAAAAATATTGCATTTGGGACAAAACAGACGAAATTTTAACCAAAAAGAAGAATTTTCTACAAAAACGACTATTTTAACAAAATAGTTTAATTTCCAATCAAGGAGATAAATCTTCAAGCAAAAAGATGAATTTTTGATAAAGAAGTTCAACTTTCAACCAAGTTCTTGAATTTTGAATAAAAAAAGATTTTAATTTTAAATAAAAAACAGTTGAATTCATCTACAGTATGGCTGATTTTTTAAACAAGAAAATTTGTTAGCTAAGAAAAAAATTTGAACCAAATTGTTCAATTTTCAAGCCCAAAAGACGAGTTTTCTACAAAGCAGATGAATTTTCAAACAGAAAGTATAAATTTTTAACAAAAAAGTTAACTTTCAACCAAATAGTTTAACTTTCTAAGAAAATATTTGAATTTTCTCCCTAAAAGAAGAACTAAAAAAAAAACAGTTACATTTTCCAACAAAAAAATAAATTTTTAACAAAGTAATTCAACTTCTAACCAAATTCTTGAATTTTCAAACCAAAAAAGACGAAATTTCAACAAAATACTTAATTTTTGAGGCAAAAAACATTTTACTCAAGAAATAAAGAAAATTTCAACCACATTGTTGAATTGTCAACCCAAGTAGAATTTTTTATAAAACAATTGAATTTTCAACCAAAAAGTATGAATTTTTAACAAAAAAGTTAATTTTCAACGAAATAGTTTAACTTTCTACTAAAAAATTTGAATTTTCCCACCAAAAGAGGATTTTTCAACAACAAAAATTACATTTTCAACAATGACAAAAAATTTAACATAGTAGTTCAACTTCTAACCAAATTGTTGAATTATCAAGCAAAAAAGATGAACAAAATACTTGATTTTTGAGCCAAAAAACATTATACGGTCAGAAAAAAAAGAAAATTTCAACTAAATTGTTGAATTGTCAAGCCATAAAGATGAATTTTTTACAAAACAGTTGAATTTTCATCACGTCAATATGAACTTTCAACAAAAAAGTTAATTTTCAACCAAATAGTTTAATTGTATAAAATATTTGAATTTTTCTCACAAAAGAGGAATTAAAAAAACAGTTACATTTTCAACCAAAGAGATGAAATATTCACTAAAGCGATGAATTTTCAACTGAAAAAATAATTTTTTTTAAAAGTAGTTACACTTCTAACCAAATTGTTGAATTATCAAGTGAAAAAATAAGAAATTTCAACAAAAGACTTGATTTTTGAGCCAAAAAACATTTTACAGTCAGAAAAGAAAGAAAATTTCAACCAAATTGTTGAATTGCCAAGCCAAAAAGACGCATTTTCTACCAAGCAGTTGAATTTTCAACACGCAAACATGAATTAAAAAAAAATATATATTCAAGCAAAGAGTTGAATTTTCTACGAAAAGATTTCAATTTTTAACTAAAAAGATGTATATCACCAAAATTGTAATAGTAAAAATATAATAGCATTTTTAACAAAAAAAAAAATGAAATTTTTACCGAAAGAGATGGATTTTCAAACCCAAAAGATGAATTTTTTACCATGGAAGATTTTTCAGTCGAGAATGAAAAAAAATTCAACTAAATTTTTCAATTTTCAAGCTAAAAAGACGAATTTTCTACGAAACAGTTGAATTTTAAACCACAAAAGATAAATTCTCAATGAAGAGTGTAATATTTGATATTTCCACCAAAAAAGATTTTAATTTTAAATTAAAAACAGTTGAATTCTTAAAAAAAAGACGAATTTCGAATAAAATAGTTGAAGTAATAATTTATATGTCAACCAAAACAGATTTGAATTCTAAATTTTTAAAAATATGAATTTTTCCAAAAAAGACAACATTTCAAAAAAATAGTTGATTTTTGAAATACAAAATATTTTTATTTTAAATCAAAAACAGTTGAATTTTTGGTCAAAAATTGTTATTTTAAAAGTAATAGAATTTTCAACCAAAAAATATGAGTTTTCAACCAAAAGATGAATTTTCTATCCCAAAAAGAGGAATGTTGAACAAAACAGTTCAATTTTCAACAACAACAAAAATTACTTTCTAACAAAATAGTCGAATTTTCAAACAAAAACAGTTGCATTTTAAACCAAATAGTTCATTTCCAAGACAAATTTTTTAGAAAAAAGTTGAATTTTCATTCAAGAAACATGACTTTTCTAACAAAAGATGAATTTTCAATCGAAATAACGAGTTTTCAATCAAAAAATACAAATGGTCTATCCAAAAGAGAAGAAATTTCAACAAAAAGTTTACTTTTTAACCAAATAGTTGAATTTTCAACATAAAGATAAATTTTCCACTAAATTCTCTTATTATCACTTATTATACATCAATTTTTTTCGTTTTTCAGATCAGACAACGAGACTGTCGCCAAAATGTATGAAATGGCCCTAGCCAATCGCTCTTTCCTATTTTTCTGGGGCGGTTTTGAAGCAGCGCAGCACTGCATCACCAACAAACTTCGTACGCCTCTTGGAAAACCTCAAGAGACCTTCACCACAATTGAATGTGCCCTGAAAACCCTTGCGCGAGAAATATCCTACAACGCAGAAGTGCCGAAAAAGGACAAACGTGGACTGAGTTACATTCTACACGAGCATACGAGAGTGAGATTACTCGTCGAGTTTTTGGAACATCTGGAACGAGCGATTCACAACGCGGCAGATGGATGCGCAATGGCACTTGCTCCTCTCTCGAAACCAGTCAGGACCTTTTTCCACACCAACAGATCCACCTGCAGAGAATGGTTGAACCGAATCAGATTGGCTCTTTGTGTAGTCTCTCTTCACGCGGGTTTAGCAAGCAACGCTCTGCGAAATGGTCAGAGACTCTTGGATGATTTGAGCAATGCTGATAATACCCAGGGTGCTGAATTTGAAAGAGCAGCTCTGTGCACAGCCCAGGCGATGGTAATGCTCGGTGAAGCTGAAGCTCTTCAAGGATTGTACGTTTACACAAAAGAGAAGGATAGGAAGTTTGTCTGGTTGAAAGCGGCAATGGAGGAAGCTGCAGGACGTCATGAATCGGCTGCTGATAGCTACAGAATTCTGCTCGAGGAGCAGATCACGAAGCAAGACGACGAAACGAGAGCGAGTAAAACTGAAGGAGAGAGTCAGGTTGCTGCATTTTGCATGCAGCACTTGGCTAAATGCTACCGATCCATCAGCGACTGGACACAACTCGAAAATTGGAAACTCCAGGAAGTTGAGATCCTAAAAGAGGAGAAGAACTCTGTCTTGAGGAAACAGCTGAGGGAGAATATTTGCCCGCAGCAAGCCAAGTGTCTCAAGAAGTTTGAAGAAGGTGAAGTAATAGCAGTGGAGGAACTGTCGAATTGGGCTTTGTTGGATGAGGAAGCAAAGACCAACTGGAGTTGCGCAAAGACGATGATCGAGTGTTCCAATACGCTGACTAATATCGCTCTTTGTATAGATGTTGAGAATGTCAGGGAGACTTGCTTCCAGGAGATTGAAAACTGCAAAAACTTTGCCGCCAAGACGATGGAGGAGGGACTTCGAAATGTTCCGTCGGAATATTTGAGCGATTCCATTTTGGTGCAATATTCAGCAACGGGGTTACTAAATCACTTGTCCGGCAAGCAAAACAACGTCTTTGAACTCTCGCAGGCCGACAAGCTGAACCATCTCAACACGAGTACTTTAACTCAAGTTCTTTGGTGGTCCAACTACTTTGCAAAGATCAACAATTCCTGCTCGACTGAAGAAGTAGCTAGTCTGAGATTGCATGTTGCTAGAAGTGCAAGGAAGGAGGGGAACTATAATCTTGCTAAAAGAGAGATCACCAAGTACTTGAAAGCTGAAGAGAATCTCTTTCCCAATTCCGAAAATTACGTTTTCTCTGATATGGTGGAGAACGTTTTATCAACTCCTGTTGTTATCAAGTGGTCGAAAAACAACATGCGTGCCTTCCGAGAAATGTCGAAGGTACTTTACAGCATGGAAAAGACAGAGGATGCTCTGAAAGTCTGCAGCGTGACTGCCCTCGGAATATCTCGTGCGATTGTCGGTGGCGAAACATCAGCTGAATTGCGTGAAACTGGAACGAAAATTCTACTGACTCTTGGTAAATGGATTCAGCAGGACTCCAAGGGGGTCAATGAAAACCCGCAGTTGGAGGAACTTTTGAGATTTGAATCTCTGCACAACGATGGCTTGATGGACAAGTTGTTCGGAAAGACAACAGACTTGATACCCGTCTCGGATATGATAATAGGCAAATTAATGCAGTTGGGTGTGAACCAGTGTCCGGATTTGCCACTCGCTTGGTGTAATTTCGCGGCTTGGTGTTACAAGTGGGGCAAGAAGATAGTGGATAATTCAAACTCTGGTCAGTTGACTGACGCTGACAGATTAAGCATTCGATCTTTGCTTCCGGTTGACATTTCTGAAAGTGATTTGACTGCAATTTTCTCCATCTTGAGTCAAAACAAGACCATCCCGGAAGACGAGGGCGACATCGATATTAATGATATCAACACCTCGGAGATGATTGAAAATCAACTTCGGAATGTTCCCGTCCTGAATCGCGCGGCCAACGAGCATTTGTCGATGTTGGTCGAAATTTGGAGACGTGCTCAGAAGAGGATTTACTCCTACTATGAGCTTTCAGCAAATGCTTACTTTAAATTTCTTCAGCTCGCTAGAAAAGACACTAACGACTGCGCCACAATCACAGCTACTTTGAGACTTTTGAGACTTGTTGTGAAACATGCACTTGAGTTACAGAATGTACTCGAATCCGGATTATCGACAACTCCAACTGGACCCTGGAAGGAAATAATACCGCAGTTGTTTTCGAGACTCAGCCATCCCGAGGCTTATGTGCGTACTCGAGTTTCCGAGCTTCTCTGTCGCGTTGCTGAGAATTCCCCTCATCTGATCACTTTCCCAGCTGTAGTTGGCGCCGTTTCTAGTCGTCGGATAAGCGAGGATGAGGATGAGGAGAACGAGAGCAAAGTGAAGCACTGCATGGACAGTTGCTTTCTGCAGCTCGCTGAATCCATTTCCAATAGTGATTCGGTCGTCCAGGTTAAAATACTCGTGAAGGAATTGCAAAGAATCACCTTGTTGTGGGACGAACTCTGGCTTGCAACCTTGTGCCAGCACCATTCTGAAATCACAAAACGATTTGAACAGCTGGAACTGGAAGTCCAAAGAGTTCAAGATAATATTTGGCTTGTTCCGGAAGAGAAGGATAAGTTGATAGCCGAGAAGCACAGAATTATCTTGAGACCAATCATCTTCATTTTGGAGAATCTCTTATCCATGACATCAGTACCTGCCGAGACTCCCCATGAAAAATTATTCCAAGAGAAGTTTGGACCCTGTATTGAGGAAGTGATTAATAAAATGAAAAATCCAAAGAACCCCGCGAAACCTCAGATGGCTGCTCTGCCTTTGAAGCAACTCGAGGCGAAATTGGCGCAGAGGGTCAATAAGAGAGGAGCCTATTCTCTTCTGATGACTGATGTCAGTCCCGTTCTTGCGAATCTGAAAGGAACTTGCATAGCCATGCCGGGTGTGAATATGTCGAATGTGGTCACGATTCAATCTGTGGATAATAATGTGCAGATTTTACCAACAAAGACGAAACCTAAGAAGCTTGTTTTCCACGGATCAGATGGACATGTCTATACCTATCTTTTCAAAGGACTGGAAGATTTGCACCTGGATGAGAGGATTATGCAGTTTTTAAGTATTTGCAATACCATGATGTCGAAAAATAGTGACACGAAGAAAGTTTACAGAGCTCGTCATTATTCTGTCATTCCTCTTGGTCCAAGATCTGGATTGATTCAGTGGGTTGATGGTGTGACTCCTCTTTTTGCGTTGTACAAGCGATGGCAGCAGAGGTCAAGTTCAATGGCGAACAAGAGCAGCAATTCGACCCTCATGAGACCTTCGGAACTGTTCTATAATAAGCTGAGTCCTTTGCTGAAAGAAAGGGGTATTACTCTGGAGAACAGGAAGGAGTGGCCTCTTCAAGTCCTGAAACAAGTTTTAGCGGAACTGATGGCGGAGACACCGAAAGACTTGTTGGCAAAGTAAGTGTTTTTTTATTTTTGTAGGGTATAGGCCTCGGACTCATCACACTATTGACACTGACACTTTTTTTGAGAGATTTTGCTACTATTTCGAAAAAAATGACACTAAAGATACTATTTTCTGACAATTTTCCGCTAATTTCACTATTTCTTTACTTTAAAAAAATATATTTTTGAACTTTTTAGCTGGTTGGCTACAAAATTTCTCAAAGGCTGATTAGGGGCCGTCCAAAATGTTGAATTTTCAAGCTAAAAAGATGAGCTTTTAACTAAACAGCTAAATTTTGAACCAAATAGTTAAATTTTCAACCAAAAAGATGAATTCTCAACAAATTACATAAGTTTTCAACCAAAGAGTTGAATTTTCAACCTGAAAATACTCATTTTCACCAAAAAAAATGTAACAGTCGGCATTTAAACCAGCCAAGATTTTAATTTTAAATAAAAAACAGTTGAATATAACAAAAAATATGAATTTTCAACAAAATATTTGAATCCTTAATTAAAACAGATTAATTTTCAACCATACAGTTGCATTTTCAACCAAAAAATTGATTTTCTACAAAAAAAGACAAATTGTTGGTAAAATACATATATTTTTTATCAAATAATTACATTTCAAACCAAAAGGATTAATTTTCAACCAAATAGTTGAATTTTCAACTAAAAAAGATCAATTTTTAACCAAAAACCGAATAGTTAAATTTTCAGTTTCCAAAATTAATTTTCAATAAAAAGAAAACGAATTTTCTACAATTCTGTTGAATTTTCAAGACAAAGAGACGAATTATCTGCAAAACAGTTGTATTTTCAACCTGGAAATACTAATTTTTAACACAAAATGTAATACTAGATATTTAAACCAAGAAATATTTTTATTAAATAAAAAACAGTTGAATATAACCAAAAAATAAGAATTTTCAACAAAATATTGCAATCCCTAATTAAAACAGATTAATTTTCAACCAGACAGTTGCATTTTTAACCAAAAAAAAAGACAAATTTTTTATAAAATACATATATTTTCTACCAAGTAGTTAAATTTTAAACCAAGAGAATTAATTTTCAACCAAATAGTTGAATTTTCAACTTAAAAAGATCAATTGTTATCCAAAAATCGAATGGTTAAATTTTCAGTTAACAACATTATTTTTCAATAAAAAGATAACGAATTTTCTACAATACTGTTGAATTTTCAAGACAAAGAAATGAATTATCTGCAAAACAGTTGCATTTTCAACCTGAAAATACTAATTTTGAACGAAAAATGTAATAGTTGATATTTAAACCAAAAACATTTTAATTTTAAATAAAAAACATTTGAATATAACCAAAAAATAAGAATTTTCAACAAAATATTTGAATCCTTAATTAAAACAGACTAATTTTCGACCAGACAGTTGCATTTTTAACACACAAAAAAATGATTTTCTACAAAAAAATACAAATTGTTGATAAAATACATATATTTTCTACCAAATAGTTCAATTTTGAACCAAGAGAATTTTCAAACAAATAGTTGAATTTTCAACCAAAAAAGATCAATTTTTATCCAAAAGTCGAATAGTTAAATTTTCAGTTACCAAACAAAAAATGTAATAGTTGATATTTAAACCAAAAATATTTTTATTTTAAATAAAAAACAGTTGAATATAACCAAAAAATAAAAAATTTCAACAAAATATTTGAATCCTCAATTAAAACAGATTAATTTTCAACCATACAGTTGAAAATAAAAAAAATTGTTTTTGTACAAAAAAAGACAAATTGTTGGTAAAATACATATATTTTCTACCAAACAGTTGAATTTTCAACTAAAAAAAAGAACAATTTTTAACCAAAAATCGAATAGTTATATTTTCAGTTGCCAAAATTAATGTTCAATAAACTGAAAACGAATTTTCTACAATACCGTAAAATTTTCAAGACAAAGAAACGAATTATCTGCAAAACAGTTGCATTTTCAACCTGAAATTACTAATTTTGAACAAAAAATGTAATAATTTATATTTAAACCAGCAAAGATTTTAATTTTAAATAAAAAACAGTTGAATATAACCAAAAAATTAGAATTTTCAACAAAATATTTGAATCATCAATTAAAACAGATTAATTTTCAACCATATAGTTGCATTTTTAACAAAAAAAATAGACTTTCTACAAAAAAGACAAATTGTTGATAGAATACATATATTTTCTACCAAATAGTTCAATTCTAAACCAAGAGAATTAATTTTCAACCAAAA
>CAKNYM010049804.1:55398-86842 GCA_932195095.1 Andricus curvator
CTTTGATTGAAAATTGAACTATTTTGTAGGAAATTCATTTTTTTGTTGGATATTAATTTTCTTAACTGAAAAGTTGGCTATTCTATTTTTGTTGAAAATTGATCTCTTTAGATGAAAATTCAAGTGTTAAGTTGAAAATTAATGTATTTCGTTGAGAATTCATCTTTTTGGATAAAAAGTTAACTATTTATTTCAAAATTCGTTTTTTTTTTTGTTAAAAATTAATTTTTTCAACTGAAAATTTAACTATTAAATTTTTGGTGGAAAATTTATCTTTATTAGTTCAAATTTCATGTATTTTATTTGAAATTGAACTATTTCTGTTGAAGATTCATCGTATTAGTTGAAAATTAATCACTTCGCTTGAAAATTTTACTATTTTGATCAAAATTCTTTTTATTGTGGTTGATAATTAATTTTTTATATTGAAAATTTAAGTGTTCCAATTTTGGTTGAAAATTGATCTTTTTTAATCCAAAATTCACGTATTTTGTTTAAAATTCAACTATTTCTGTTGAAGATTTATCATTTTAGTTGAAAATTATCTTTTGTATTGAAAATTTAACTTTTCAGGTTCATAATACAACTAACTTAAACAAAACTCGTCTTTTCGTCTTGAAAATTCGACCATTTGGTTGAAAATTCATCTTTGTAGGTGGAAAATTCAACTATTCGGCTAAAATTTCAATTACTTTGTTAAAAATTCGTCTCTTTTTTTTAAAGTTCTCAGCTATTTGGTTGTAAATGAAACTGTTTGGTTGAAAATTATTTTTTGTTTAAGTTCAACAATTTGACTAAAAATTAATCTTTCGGGTTGAAAATTCGTCTCTTTTGATTGAAAAAGCAATTGATTTGTTGAAAATAGAATATGTTTATACTTTAAATCTTAGGAGTTTAAAGCGTTTCATATTGAATTCAATATTGTATCTATATTAATTTTATTTTAGACTCTGAGTTAAAATTAATGTAAATTATAACTCTCATTTGAAAATAATCCAAGTTGACAAGTTTAACAGTTCAGAAAAAAATATTTTAAATCCAGATTCAGAATCCTTCAAGCTGAATGACTATTGTTAAAAAATTATTTTAACTTTAAAATTTATGTTGATTGTGCAGAGAATATTTGAAATCAATGAGAATTATGTGTTCTATATCCCTAAACAAATAAAGTTATTAATTCTTTTTTTTTGCATTATCTTCAAAAATTTGATGTGATTTTTTGTGGACTTTTTTCGAAATTCCATGAGACTTTGTAGTTTAATGCGACTAATACGACCTTATTTTAGTCCTTCCAGTTGATCTGTGTCCTGAAAATTGGTCAGGGAAAAGTCAGGGAATTTTGAAAATGAAGTTTTTCAGCCACCCTGTTTTAATATCAATTTTGTTTTTTTTTTGCAGGGTATATTTAGGCTGGCATGCGAGCACACTTTGAGAGTAATGCGTCGTGGGCGAGAAACTCTTTTGACTTTATTGGAAGCTTTTGTGTACGATCCGTTGGTCGATTGGAGAGCTGGAGCTGATAATAATATTGCCACTTATGGTGCTTGTCAAGCAAGAGCAAGATGCACCGGTGTTGGTCGAAAACAGCTGGAGGTTGAACTTACAAAAGCAATGTTTGCAGTCAGAACAACGGAAATGCGGGCAGAATGGCTTGCGAATAGGTAAGGGACCGTACTTATTTATACGTACTTATTTATATTTATATTACTTTTATTTGCAAATTCATTCTCCTGAAGATTATCTTTTTAGCTATAAAATGTATTATCTGTTTGAAAATTTAACAATTTTGTTAAAAAGTCCAGGGTGTCTAGCGACCTTGAAAACCTTGAAAACCTGGAATTCTCCTTGAATTTTTTTTGAACCTTGAAAACCTGGAAATCTCCTTGAATTTTTCACGAGAACCTTGAATTAAATTTTTTTTTAAACAGGTTTTTTTTATTGAAATGCGAAAAGTAATTTAAATCTTTTAGTCTATTATTAAAGAAACATCTCGTTTAGAAGGAACCTTGCTACTGAAAAGTTTTTTATTTATCAAGATATAATTTATCTTTTACTCATCATGCAATAAATTAAGAGATTTCTAGGCATTTTCTGTAGACTTTACCAATTATTTTATAGATTGCAATGAACAGACTTTAATATTCAGGGTTGCGACTTGACCGGGAAACCAGGAAATGGCCGGGAAATTAATTTAAAAAACGGGAATTTACTTCTGATCGTAGCAAAATTCAAGTTTTCATTATTTGAATATTTTTTTTCAATTTAGAAAAGTTGAAGATTCATCATTTTAATTTAAAATTCTTCTCTGGTTAAATATGTAACTACTTTGTTAAAAATCAATTTATCTTTTTTTTTTGGTGAAAATTCAACTATTTGGTTGAAAATTGATATTTAGCATTTAAAAATTAAACTATTTGTTTGAAAATTTATGTACTTAATGGAAAATTCGTCTTTTTTGTAGAAAGTTTATCTTTATGGTTGAAAATTCATCTTTTTGGCATAAAATTCAACTATTCTAGTTGAAGATTCATCATTTCAGTTAAAAATTCATCAGTTTGGTTGACAATTAATTTCTCTGACTGGAAATTTAACTGTTCCATTTTTAGTTCAAAATTGATCTTTCCTAGTTCAAAATTCGAAAATTTGGATGAAAATTTGTCTTTTCTAATTGACACTTCAACTAGTTCGTTCAAAATTCTTGTATTTTGTTAAAAAATCGATATTTTTTTGTAGAAAATTATCTTTTTATTTGAAAGTTAATCTTCTTGTTTAAAAATTCTTCTTTTCGTTTAACAATTCAAGTATTCCAGTTAAATATTTATCATTTTAGTTGAAAATTTATCTTTTAGGTTGGAAATAAAATTATTTGGTTGAAAGTTAAACTCTTTTGTTAAAAATTTTTTGTTTCGAAGATTCATCGTTTTAATTAAAAATTCATTTCTTTGATTGAAAAATGAGCTGCTTGATTGAAAACTTTTTTTTCCTTTGGATGTTTTTCGTTTTTTGTCTTCTTTAATTAAAAAGTCAATTATTTCGTTAAAAATTCATGTATTTTGTTAAAAAATTGTATTTTTTGGTGGAAAATTAATCTGTTTATTTGAAAATTAATCTTCTTGTTTAAAAATTCATAATTTTAGTTGAAAATTCATCTTTCTGGTTTGAAATTCAACTATTTCAGTTGAAGATTCATTGTTTTAGTTGAAAACTCTTATGTTTGGGTTAAAATTAATTTTTTTAACTAAAAATGTTACTATTCCATTTTCAGTAGAAAATTATTATTTTTTCAGTTCAAAATTCAACTATTTGGTTTAAAATTTGTCTTCTTTAAATTTAAATTCAACTGTTTCGTTAAAAATTCATGTATTTTGTTGAATAATTGTATTTTTTGGTAAAAAATTAATCTTTTTATTTGAAAATTAATCTTGTTTAAAAATGCAGCTCTTTGGTTGAAAATTCAAGTGTTCCAGTAAAGTATTCATCGTTTTAGTTGAAAATTCATCTTTTTGGTTTAAAATTCAACTATATTGTTTAAAATCCGTTTTTTTGTTGAAAATTAATTTTTTCAATTGAAAGTTTAACTATTCCATTTTTTGTAAAAAAATGAATATTTTTTAGTGAAAAATTTAAGTATTTTTTTCTCTGTTGTTCTCTGTTGTTGTGTTAAAGGATGTTTAGAATGAACGTCATGAATTAAAATAAATATTTGCGTTTTTTCTGGAAATATGAATATGTTACTTTTAGTTGACCGGGAAAATTGAAAAACTTGACCAGGAAAAACCGGGAAATTACCGAAAATTTGAAATCGTCCGCCGAATCGCCACCCTGATATTGTGAATAATTTCATAAGTTTTTAATTTCGTCTCCGCTAATATAGAATGTTAAAGTATACATTTTGTTGTGATATTCAACTTACAAATTATAAAAATTATTAGTTGAAAATTTCGATGTTAATTCAGTTTCAGCATTAGAATGAGCCATGGCCATATAACGGATTTTTCAAGGGTTTCACCACTCGGTTTTTTAGTGTACACCAGATTACAAAACATTACTAAAGATTTCAAAAGGTTTCAAAATATTTTAAAATATTTAAAAGGATTTCAAAAGGTTTAAAAACATTTTAGAAGATTTTAAAAGACATCGCTAAGATTTCAAATAATTCACTGATTTCAACGAATAAAAAAGATTTCACAAACAAAGATTTAAGAAAAATTTCACAAATATTTGAAAAGATTTGACAAAGATTTCAAAAATTTCACAAAAAATTCCCGAAAATTTTGAACATTTCATAAAGATTGCAAAGATTTCAAAGATTTAAAAAAGGCATGTACACCAGATTTCAAAGATTTCGAACATTTCCAAAGATTTTGAAACTTTCAAAAGATTTCAAAGGTTTTAAAGATTTTAGAAAGGTTATAGTAAACTAGATTTTTAAGATTTCAAAAGGTTTTACGCAGATTGAAAATATTTTAATGATTTTTAATGAATACAAAAGATTTCAGAAAGATTTCATAGAAATTTCATAAAGATATCAAAATAATACAAGAATTCCAAAGGTTTCAAAACATTTCCAAGATTTTAAACGATTTCAAAGATTTCGATGACTTCAAACGAATACGAAAGATTTCACAAAAAAAGATTAAAGAAAGCTTTCACAAATATTTGAAAGATTTCATAAAAATTTCAAAATATTTCAAAAAATTTCAAAGATTTCAAGGATTTTAAAGTTTTCAAAGATTTCAAATATTTTACAAAAATTTGAAAAGATTCCAAAAGATTTCACAGAAATTTCAAGATTTCACAGATTTTAAGTACTTCAAGAGATTTAAACGAATTCGCAAAGATTTCAAGGATTTCAAAGACGACTTATGTTCGCAAAAAATTAAGAATTTGTTTATGGTTCTGCGTTCTTTAGAAATTATTGACCAATAAAAATGAAATGGCTAATTTTTTTTACATGTATAACAAACGGTTATTTTATTATTAAATATAAAAAAAGGAGACCTGGAAAATCTTGACTTCTTGACCTGGAAAACGTGGAAAATACCTTGAATTTCGTTCGTAAGAATCGCTGGACACCCTGAAGTCATTCTTTTTGGTTGAAAATTCAACTATTTTATTGAAAATCAGGGTGTCCAGCGACCTTAAAAACCTGGAATTCTCCTTGAATTTCTCACGAGAACCTTGAATTAAATTTTTTTCTTCTTTCAAAACAGTTATTTTATTAGAATGGAAAAGTTATTAAAATCTTTTAGTCTGTTATAAAAGAAACTTCTCGTTTAGAAGAAATATTGCTACTGAAAAGTTTTTTATTTATCAAGATATAATAAAACATTACTAAAGATTTCAAAAGGTTTCAAAATATTTCAAAGATTTTAAAATATTTAAAAGGATTTTTGAACATTTTACAAAGATTTCACGGATTTCAAAGATATAAAAAAGGCGTGTACAACATATTTAAAAAATTTCACAACAATTTCACGAAGCTTTAAAAACTTTCAAAAGATTTAAAGGATTTGAATGATTTGAAAAAGGGTACAGTATACCAGATTTTAAAACATTTTCAAGATTTGAAATGATTTCAAAAGGTTTCAAAACATTTTGGAAGATTTGAAAAGATTTTACTACGATCTCAAGTAATTCAATGGTTTCAACGAATAAAAAATATTTCAGAAACAAAGATTTAAGAAAAATTTCAGAAATATTTCAAAAGATTACAAAGATTTCACAGAAATTTGCCAAAGATTTCGAACATTTCATAAATATTGCAAGGATTTGAACGATTTGAAAAAGGCGTGTACACCAGATTTCAAAGATTTCACAAAGATGTCGAACATTTCCAAAGATTTTAAAACTTTTAAAAGATTTCAAAGATTTTAACGATTGTAAAAAGGGTATAGTAAACCAGATTTCTAAGATTTCAAACAATTTTACACATATTAAAAATATTTGAATGATTTAAAATGAATACAAAAGATTTCAGAAAGATATTTCAAAAATATATCAAAGATTTCGGAGAAATTTCATAAAGATTTCAAAAGAATACAAGAATTCCAAAGATTACAAAACTTCAAAGATTTTAAACAATTTCAAATATTTCAATGATTTCAAAGGAATACGAAAGATTTCACAAATATTTCAAAGATGTTAAACTACTTTAAAAGGTTTCAACGAATTTGAGAAGATTTGAAAAGATTTCAATGATTTCAAACGAACACAAAAGATTTCATAAACAACGATTAAAGAAAGCTTCCACAAATATTTCAAACATTTCATAAAAATTTCAAAAGATTTTAGATTTCAAGGATTTTAAAGATTTCAAATATTTTACAAAAATTTAAAAAGATTCCAAAAGATTTCACAGAGATTTTAAGATTTCACAAAGATTTCAAGGATTTCAAAGACGACTTATGTTCCCAAAAAATTAAGAATTTGTTTATTTATGGTTCTGCTTTCCTTCAAAATTGTTGGCCAATAAAAAATGAAATAGCTCATTTTTTACTTCTGTAACAAACGGTTATTTCATTATTTGATGTAAAAAAAGAGACCTGGAAAAACTTGACTTCTTGACCTGGAAAACCTGGAAAATACCTTGAATTTCATTCCTAAGAATTGCTGGACACCCTGAAAATTTACTTGTTGTATAAAATTCATATTTTGGTGTTGAAAAGTCAACTGAAATCTTTCTTGGATGAAAATTCAACTATTTATTTGAAAATTGGTTTACTTAATTTAAACATTCATCTGTTTTAGTAGAAATTTCATCTTTCTTGATAATTTAAAGTTAAAAAGTCATCCTTTTTGGTTAAAAATTCAACTGTTTTGTTGAAAATTCGTTTTTTTTTGTTGAAAAATCAAGTATCTTCGTAGAAAATTGACTTCTTGTTTAAAACTCATATTTTAATGTTGAATAGTCGAACTAAAATCTTTTTTTGATGAAAATTAAAATTTTTTTAAAATTTGATTTAAAAATTCATCTGTTTTAGTAGAAATTTCATCTTTCTTGGATAAAAGTGCAACTATTTGATTGAAGATTCAATAAGTTTGTTAAAAAGTCATCCTTTTTGTTTCAAAATTCAACCGTTTTGTTGAAAATTCGTCTTTTTGGTTTAAAAAATCAGTATCTTCTTAGAAAATTGACTTCTTGTTTAAAACTCATATTTTAATGTTGAATAGTAAAACTAAAATCTTTTTTTGGATGAGCATTCAAATTTTTTTTAATTTGATTTTTTTATTTGAAAATTCATCTGTTTTAGTAGAAATTTCACTCATCTTGGATAAAAATACAACTATTTGGTTGAAGATGCAATAATTTTGTTAAAAAGTCGTTCTTTTTGGTTAAAAATTCAACTGTTTTGTTGAAAATTCAAGTATCTTCGAAGAAAATTTACTTTTTATTTAATACTCATATTTAAATGTTGAAAAGTCAAATTAAAATCTTTTTTGGATGAACATTCCATCTTTTTCAAATTTTTCTTTTTTATTTAAAAATTCATCTGTTTTGGTAGAAATTTCATCTTTCTTTGATAAAAATGCAACGGTTTGTTTGAAAATTAATCTTGTCTGCTTGAGGATTCAACTATTTTATTTAAAAATTTTTGTTAAACGACTTTGTTGAGAAATCACTTTTTCGTTGAAGATTCATTATTTTTAGTTAAACATTCATCTCTTTGTTTGAAAGTTGAACTATTTTGGTGAAATTTTTTTTTTTAGAGAAGGTTTATCTCTTTGGTTGAAAATTGACCTGCTTTTGTTGAAAATTAATTTTTCAGAATTTGAAATTTCCCTCCTCCAAATTTTGGAAAAGGAAGTTAATATATTTCTGAATTATAATAGAAAATGTCTTCAATACATAGAATTCTGAAAGGATATAGGAATTTTTTTTAAATAATTATATTTCTGAGTTTAAACTTCGAATAAATTAATAAAAAATAAAAAAATTCCCTTAAAGAATTATAATTTTGTCTTGGAACAGGTAATTTTCGACATGGAACCGGACATTTTTGAACAATAATTTGAATGGTGATTCGTGAAAAGGGAATTTACAAAAACAATTCCTGTACCAAGTCAGAATTCGTCAGATTTTGAAAATTCCTTATTCCAAATCAGAATTTGTTTGAATTTAAACATTTTTTTCGCAAATAAAACTTTTCCAAAATTTGAAACTTTCCTCTTCCAAATTTTATAACAAGAGAGTTACTATGTTTCTGAATCATAATAGAGAATGTTGAAAATAAATACAATTCTGACTTGAAACAGGGAATATCTGTAAAGAATTATAATTTTCACTTTGGAACAGGGGATTTCCGTAAAGAATAAAAATTCATACTTTTGGACAGAGAATTTTCATAAAGAATTATTATTTGACTTGGAATAGAGAATTTTTGAATTGGGACGGAAATTTGGGAAAATAATTTTAGTTCAACAAAATTCTCTGTTACAAATCAGAATTATAATTCTTTTCCAAAATTCCCTGTTCCAAATCAGAAATCTTCAAAAATCGTCTGAAATCATTAAAATCTTTTGAACTCTTTTAAGTTTACCGTGGAAAATTAACAAACGATCAGTAGAAAACCGGAAAATTGATAGGTCACCATAGGAAAATTCGAATTTTCACCTAAGGGGCCGTACTTAAATTACGTAACGGATTATAGGCCCTCTCCAAGACCCCCCCCCCCCCCCTTACTGTACGTAATTTATGGTTTCGAGAAATAATAAGATAGGGGACTTGAAACTAATGGAAATTTTTTGTATTTAAAATAATACATGCTTTGCAAAATTCCCTGATTTTTCGTTGACCAATTTTTCATTTCCATTAAATTTTCAAATTTATTTATTTATTGTAAACAAAAAAAATGTCTACTATAAAGATAACTTTTTAACAAAATAATTAAATTTTCCGCCTAAAAAGACGAATTTTCTGTACAAAAATTGAATTTTCAGAAAAATATCATTTTTAGCAGAATAGTTAAATTTCCAACAACAAAGTAGTTCATCTTTTATTCACGCAGTTGATTAATTAACAAAGTGGTTCATCCAAAATTTTTAAACAAAACAGTTGAATCCTCTTGCAAAGAAGATTAATTTTCAACAAAACAGTTGCCTTTTTATTCAAGAAAGATGAAATTTTCATCCAAAAAAGATTTTTTTGACTTTTCAATATCAAAATATCAGTTTTAAACAAGAAGTAAATTTTCTACCAAAGTAGTTGAATTTTATACCCAAGAAGACGAATTTTCAACAAAACAGTTGAATTTTTTACCAAAAAGCATGACTTTTTAACAAAATTTTTGAATTTTCAATCAAACAGTTGAATTTTTATCCAAGAAAGATGAAATTTCTAATAAAATAGATGAATTTTCGAATTAAAAAGACAAATTTTCTAAAAAATAGTTGAATTTGTATCCAAATAAGATTTCAGTTGAATGTTCAACAGTAAGATATGAATTTTAAACAAAAAGTAAATTTTCTACGAAACCAGTTGAATTTTCAACTCAAAAAGACGAATTTTTAACAAAAAAATTGAATTTTAAACCAAAAAGGATGACTTTTTAACAAAATTGTTGAATTTTCAATCAAACAATTGCGTTTTTCTCCAAGAAAGATGCAATTTCTACTAAAATAGATGAATTTAAAATTAAAAAGACAAATTTAAAATAAAATAGTTGAATTCTCAGCCAAAAAAGGTTTCAGTTGAATGTTCAACCCAAAAGGACGAATTTTCAATAAAACAGTTGCATTTTTATCCAAGAAAGATGCAACTTCTGATAAAGTAAATGAATTTTTAAAATACAAAGACAAATTTTCAAAAAAATAGTTGAATTTTCATACAAAGAAGATTTCAGTTGAATTTTCAACACTAAGATATGAATTTTAAACAAAAAGTAAATTTTCTACGAGAATAGTTGAATTTTCTACCATCAAAGACGAATTTTCAAGGAAAAAGTTGAATTTTGAACCAAAAAGGATTACTTTTTAAAAAAATTGTTGAATTTTTAAACAAATAATAAAATTTATAACAAGACGAATTTTCTACAAAACGGTTGAATTTTCTACCAAAAAGCATGACTTTTTGAAAAAATTGTTGAATTTTGATCCAAAAAAGATTTCAGTTGAATTTTCAACACTAAGATATGAATTTTAATCAAGAAGTAATTTTTCTACGAAAACAGTTGAATTTTCAACCCAAAAAAAACGAATTTAAAAAAAAAATTGAACTTCAAACCAATAAGGATGACTTTTTTACAAAATTGTTGAATTTTCAACCAAACAATTGCATTTTTCTCCAAGAAAGATGCAATTTCTACTAAAATAGATGAATTTTAAATTAAAAAGACAAGTTAAAAAAAATTAGTTGAATTTTCAGCCAAAAAAGGTTTCAGTTGAATTTTCAACCCAAAAAGACGAATTTTCAATAAAACAGTTGCATTTTTATCCAAGAAAGATGCAACTTCTACTAAAATAGATGAATTTTAAAATTACAAAGACAAATTTTCAAAAAAAATAGTTGAATTTTCATGCAAAGAAGATTTCAGTTGAATTTTCAACACTAAGATATGAATTTTAAACAAAAAGTAAATTTTCTACGAGAATAGTTGAATTTTCTACCCTCAAAGACGAATTCTCAAGAAAACAGTTGAATTTTGAACCAAAAACGATTACTTTTTAACAAAATTGTTGAATTTTGAAATAAATAATACAATTTATAACTAAAAAGATAATCTTCAAGAGAAAGCAACTGCAAAAGAAAATATAAATATAAGCCAAAAAATTACTTTTAAGAATATTATATTAATTAATATTCAAATAACAGAATATTAAACTTGTATAATTTTAAACCTAGAATCTTTTATAAACGGAATAAAACAATTTCAAATTTATTCTTCTTGACAGTTATTTAAAGTTACAGAAATTCCCTGACTTTTACAAGATTTATTTTGGTAATTCTCTGACTTTTCGTTGACCAGTAAAATTCCTTGACTTTTTTTTAAATTGTTGTTGGCTAGGTTCGTTTTTAACTCACCAGGTTTCTTTGGCTTGTAAAGTTAAATTCATATTATATTTCTGTACAATTACTGCGAGTTATTTGTTCCATTTGCGAATTTCCAAAAATTAGCCCCCCTCCTCCTTCCGTAACTAATCGTAACAAAATATCTCGACCCCTAAAGCCAAACTTAAATTCTAATTGGTCAGAAAAAATGAAAAACTGGTCAGGGAAAAATCAGGGAATTTTGAAAATGAAGCTTTGCTGATCAGGGAAAAATCCGAGTTTTTAATAATTGTACTAAATAATTAATTTGTTTAATCTAGGGATGAATTAGTGCAAGTTTTCCCTCTACTCTGTCATCACTTGAACAACTGGATGGAAGCTACCGAAGGTACTCAGCAAGCTCAAGGATTACTTCAAGATCGACATCAGCAGTTGGCTCTTGTCAAAGAAGCACAAGCGATGGGTCGAAATCATGCCTTGTATTCGATTATTAAACGATACAACACCTGCAAGAGAGCTAAAGATGCTCTCGAGAAAGCCAAATGTGGACTGAAAGAGAAAATAGAAGAGTGTCAGAAGCATATGAGCATGCACAGCGTGAGTACTGATTTCAAGTTATACGCACGTTTTTTTTATAAGCAGGTCTCGGACTCATGCCACTATTGACAATTTTTGACAATTCTTTTTTAATGATGCAACTGTTTTGCTACCATTGTGGAAAAAAATGACACTAATGTGTCTTAAATTAATGTCTTAAAATAATGTGTCTTAAAATTCAAAATATAAATTTTTCAAATTGCTCGCTAAGAGGTCGTGCATAAATTCCGTAAATTGGGGGTGGGTTAACTTTTTTTCTATGCTGCCTTACACGGGGGTGGAGATAGGGTACGTGATTTTTGATTGATTTTTTTCCCTTATTGAAATTTTTTTTTTAAATTTGCTCTTTTGGTTTGAAAATACATATATGTTTTTAGAAATTTAATCTCTTTTGGATAAAAATGCAACTGCCTAATTAAAAATTTATCCGTTTCGTTTGAAAATTAAATTTTTTGTTGAAAATTCACATTTTAGGGTTGAAGATTCAACTGTTTTGAAGAAAATTCAACAGTTTGGCAGAAAGTTAAACTAGTTTGCCGAAAGTTGAACTAATTTTTAAAAAATTAATTTTTTTAGTTGAAGGTTCATCAGTTTACTTAAAAATTGATTTCTTTGGTTAAAAATTAAAATATTTTCTTGAAAAATCGTTTTTCTTTTTTTGTTGAAAATTTTTTTGAACTGAGAATTTAACTATTCCACTTTTGTTTGAAAATATATCTTTTTTAGTTCAAAATTCATGTATTTTGTTAAAAATTAATCTTTTTGTTAGGAAAAAAATCCTCTTCGTTGAAAATTTATCTTTCTGGCTGAAAATTCAATTCTTTGGTTGAAAATCAGTTTTTTTAAAATTGAAAATTAGTTTGTTTTAACGGAAAATTTAACTATCAAATTTTTTGACGAAAATTGATATTTTTTGGTAGAAATTTAATCTTTTTTGGATAAAAATGCAACTGTCTAATTAAAAATTACCCTGTTTCGTTTAAAAATTAAATTTTTGTTGAAAATTTACATTTTAGGGTTGAAAATTCATCTGTTTTGAAGAAAATTCAACAGTTTGGTAGAAAGTTGAACTATTTGGTCGAAATTTTTTTTTTTTATGTTAAGGTTCTTGACCAGGTAATTACGTTAATAATTGTGATATTAATTTGTTTGTCCACTGGTCTAAAATCAATATCTTTTGAAAATTGATTTTTTGAATTGTGAAAAAATCTGAATCTGAATCCCAGCGGAGCAAGAGAGCATTTTTTCACAATTCAAAAAATCAATATTAAAAAAATATTGATTTTAGGCCGGTAAACAAAAAAATTAACATCACAATTATGTGGTCGAAAGTTGAAGTACTTTTCAAAAAATTAATTTTTTTAGTTGAAGATTTATTATTTTACTTAAAAATTGATTTCTTTGGTTGAAAATTTAAATATTTTCTTGAAAATTCGTTTTTCTTTTTTTGTTGAAAATTAATTTTTTTAACTGAAAATTTAACTATTACATTTTTTGTTTAAAATATATCTTTTTTAGTTGAAAATTCCATTATCTGGTTGAAAATTCCTTGAAAAATTCAAATATTTAGTTGAAAGTTAATGTATTTTGTTTAAAAAAAATTCTTTTTCGTTAAAAATTCATTTCTTTGGTTGAATTTTTTTTTTTTTTTTATTGAAAATTAGTTTTTTTACTGAAAATTTAACTATTCTATTTTTTGAGGAAAATTGATCTTTTTGGTAGAAATTTAATCTTTTTTGGATAAAAATGCAACTTTCTAATTAAAAATTTACCTGTTTCGTTCAAAAATTAACTTTTTTGTTCAAAATTAACTTTTTTGTTGAAAATTCACATTTTAGGGTTGAAAATTCATGTGTTTTGAAGAAAATTCAACAGTTTGGTAGAAAGTTAGACTATTTGGTCGAAAGTTGAACTACTTTTTAAAAGATTAATTTTTTTAGAAGATTCATTATATTTTACTTAAAAATTTATTTCTTTGGTTGAAAATTTAATAATGTTCTTAAAGAATCGTTTTTTTTTTTTTTTTTGTTGAAAATTAATTTTTTTAACTGAAAATTTAACTATTCCATTCTTTGTTGAAAATATATCTTTTTTAGTTGAAAATTCAACTATTTGGTTGAATATTCCTTTGAAAAATTCAAATATTCAGTTGAAAATTCATGTATTTTGTTAAAAATTAATTTTTTTTTATAGAAAATAACTCCTCTTCGTTGAAAATTTATCTTTTTGGTTAAAAATTCATTTCTTTGTTTGAAAATTAGTTTTTTCATTAAAATTTTTTTTGTTTGACTGAAAATTGAACTATTCCATTTTTTGATGAAAATTTATCTTTTTTGTTAGAAATTTAATCTTTTTTGGATGCAAATGAATTTTTTTAACTGAAAATTTAACTATTCCATTTTTTGGCGAAAATTGATATTTTTTTATAGAAATTTAATCTTTTTTGAATAAAAATGCAACTGTATAATTAAAAATTACCCTGTTTCGTTTGAAAATTAACTTTTTTGTTAAAAATTCATATTTTAGGGTTGAAAATTCATCTGTTTTGAAGAAAATTGGTATTTTTTTCTCGAGAATTCAACTGTTTGGCCGAAAATTCTATTTGGTAAAAAGTTGAACTACTTTGTACAAATTTATTTTTTTAGTTGAAGATTCATCATTTTACTTAAAAATTGATTTCTTTGGTTGAAAATTCATTTTTTTTATTGAAAATCATTTTTTAACTGAAAATTTAACTATTCCATTTTTTGTTGAAAATATATATTTTTTAGTTAAAAATTCCACTATTTGGTTGAAAATTCCTTTAAAAATTCAAATATTTAGTTGAAAATTTATGATTTAACTATTCCATTTTTTGGCGAAATTCGTTTTTTTTTTTATAGAAATTGATCTTCTTCGATGAAAATTAATTTTTTTGGTTGAAAGTTTAACTATTTCAGATAAAGATTTATTATTTTAGTTGAACATTCATCTTTTTGGTTTAAAATCCAACTATTCTATTTTTGATTGTAAATTTATCTTTTTTAGTTGAAAATTCAACTGTTTGGTTGGGAATTCATGTATTTTGTTGAAAAATCGTATTTTTTGGTAGAAAATTAATCTTTTTGGATGAAAATTCAACTATTTGATTACAAAGTCATCTGTTTTTTTGAAAATGCAATATTTTTATTTGAAATGGTAGGAATTTAAAGCGTCTCAAAATAAAATTATATAGTACCCACATTATTTTTATTTAAAATAATCGACTCCCCTACTTTCGTAAAAATTCTCCTTATTTCCTCTGTTATTTTAGTATTTTAGCCTGTGAAACCTATTATCATGACAATTGAAAAACTATTTTTTTGGCTTCACATACAAAAAGTGTGTAGCCCAAAAGTTGAAACCTTTTAGACCCTGCTATTTTGAATTACTAAAAATGAGTCCGATGACTGTATTCGAATTCAGTTCATTTCTAATCAGATGCTTCAACTTTTGCTCTTGATTCCAGATTTCTTTGACAGCAGTGCGAGGTCCACAACTAGGTCAGTGGCTCACCGAGGTTGGTAGTCCAGCCAATCAAGAGGACCACCTCGTTTTCGACTTGGTCAAAGAATTCCTTCAAAACGCCGGACAAAGTCAAATGATAGTCCAATGTGAGCAGTCAGAAAATGAATTGACACAACTGGCGATGCAGCAGCTGATTTTGATCCGCAGTAGTCTCGACCTGCTCAGTCAGTATTCTGCAATCTGCAGCCTCTATCCCCTCAGCATGATGGCACAACATCGCTCAGTGTCATATCTCGCCTGGTCCCAGGAATTACTAGTCACAGCAAATGTCGAAACATGCCAAAAAGTTGTGGCCCAATTGGAAGCCAACATGGATCCAGCTGCAAATAATCCACAAGTTCAGCAGATCATCACCTTCTCGTATCAGATGCAAGCAATTCTCAGCAATTCGAACGAGAGATTCAAAAAGGCTTACCAGAGAATGGTTGCAGAGAGTCTTCCTGAAGCTATGGGAACAATTGAAAAGGCCTATGCAGAGTCGAGAGCTCATATCGATACATTTTTGAGGCGAGAAAAGGGAGCAGAAAGAGCCCTAGAGTGTGTCAACATAACTGCACTTGTTGCCTTGAATAAGAGGTACTTGATGATGGAGTGCGCTGCCAAATGTGCGAGTGATTGCTTAGTGGATTTAACTTCTCGAGAGGGTGATTGGTTCCTCGACGAAATGAGGCTGATGACCTCGCTGATTGCAGAGTTGGTCACCTTGTTTCCCGAACCTAACAAAACAAGCAACGACATTCCAGAGATTCCGATTGTTCTCAAGTGTCTCTCGAGTGCAGATTGCATATACAAAGGACTTCAAGAACTAAATTATAATTTCCATACGATAATTCTACCAGAGGCGATGAAGACTATCATCACAGAAGAACCGACAGTCATGAGAATGGTGAACGAACTTGATGAAATTATCATGTCTGTGGGAATTCCTCTTGGCGAGATCCTTGGTCAACTCGAAATGCATCTCCGATTCACAGTGATGGAAATGCCAAGTCCACATGCCGTTGTGCAGAACCTTGTGGCGAATATGAGAGTCAGATTTGAAACTCTGCTTTCGCGACCTGCCGACGCGCAGGAATTAAATCAGGATGAGACTCTGACGCCAGGTCAGATGCTACTGATGGGATTTAATGGTCTCTTTGAAAAACTACAGATGGAGGGAAATGCACTTGTCACGACTCTGAGTTCTCTGGAAATACCTCCTTGTTGGAAGAAAATTGACCAGATCAGAGAAGCCAAGGAAATGTCTGCGCCCATTTTCAACAAAGGTGCTCGTCGAGTCTTGGATGATATATTCCTCATCAAACGATTGCACACGATTCAGGAATTCTTCATCATGTGTCGCGATATTGCAACAGCATTCAAGGGAGGATTGGCGAATGTTTATGATGACGAGAGACTGAACAAGCCAGTTCGAGTATTTACTGCCGATTATGTGTCGAGACAGTTGCTTGGAATTACGTCGCAAACTCTCGGAATTGCGCTTTGTTTTCTGCTCCAAAGATTAGGCTTGAACGTGACGACAGAAGTCGAACAGAGAGATATCGGAGCTGAAAGCAAGGTCTCGTTGGAAGAACTTGTCAGGAAGTTGGTTGATTTGTGCCTGAAGAGGGGTATGTTTTCGGGACCTGTCCTGGCACAAGCTAGTGCTTTGAGCAGCACTCTGGAAAGCACCTGGAGACGGAAACAGAGTGCAAGATTGGCTCAGCAGAGTGTTGAAGTTGCCCGGGCAAGTGTGCAGAGACTGCAACTTCAACTGACGGCTCATCATTGGTTACATGAAGACAGTTTACTGCTGCAATCCACTTTGAACCTGATGAATCCTCTGAGTAAGTTTATCATCAAATTAATAATTGACATACTTCAGACCAAAGAAAGAATCCATAAGATGTTGAAGATCCTTTATTCCTTATTTTCGTCGACGTTTCGAAAACGAATAGTTTTCCTCATCAGGACAAGAGCGTCATTAAAAAGTTGTAATTCATAATTCGAAGTCAAGTATTAGTACCATTGTATGTGGAAATTAAATAAGATACATAATTTTATATTTCTCCTTTTCTCATTATTCGGTGAATAAAAAAATATAAGAAATTTAATTTAATGAGAAAAGGAGAAATATAAAATTATGTATCTTATTTAATTACCACATGCAGTGGTACTAATACTTGACTTCGAATTATGAATTACAACTTTTTAATGACGCTCTTGTCCTGATGAGGAAAACTATTCGTTTTCGAAACGTCGACGAAAATAAGGAATAAAGGATCTTCAACATCTTATGGATTCTGTCTTTAGTCTGAAATATGTCAGTTAATAACTTATTACCTTTTAATCTACAATTTATAACTCAGACAAACAACATCGCTTAACTAACATCTTTTTCATTAATTTATCATCAAAATTATATTAATCAGGGTGGCGACTTGGCCAGGAAACCGGGAATTTTATTGACCTGGAAAGAACTGGGAAATGACCAACAATTTATTTTAAAAACCGGGAATTTACTTGTGATCGCAGTAAAATTCAAGTATTCATCATTTAAATTATTTTGGTCAATTTAGAATTTTTTTCCATTATACGAAAAACTTTTTGCAATTTTCTGCTCTGTAAGATTTTTTTTCGCTGACTTATTTTTGATAATCGAATTGATGATAGCCAACATACAGAAACAATGATTTTCTCAATTTGAAGAAAAAAAATGGATTTATCACGTTTTATTCGCTTACTCCTGATTTATCCTGACTTGGAACAGGGAATTTTAAAAAATAGTTATCGTTTTTATTTTAGGACATGGAGTTTCGGTAAAGAAGTATAATTCCACTTGGAACAGGAAATTTTTGACATGGAACGGGAATTTTTCAAAAGAATTATAATTCGGATTGAGAAGAGAGGAAGTTCAAAAAAAAAACCCTCTTCCTAGCCAGAATTCGTCACAATTTGAAAGTTCCCTCTTCCAAATTTTAGATAAAGAAAGTACTTCAAGTAGTTTTTAGAGTAGAATTAGTATTCGAATAAGAAATATTTCTGAATTATAATTGAAAATTTTGTTATATTGTTCATTGCAAATTAATCCTTTAGTTAAAAACTCAACTACTTGGCTAAAAGTTTAACTTTTTTGTTAAAAATTATTTTGTTGTTGAAAATTCATAATTTTAATTGAAAATTCATCTCTGTTTGAAAATGTAACTACTTTGTTGAAAATCAATTTTTTTAATTAAAAATTTAACTATTCCAGTAGAAATTGAACTATTTTGCTGAAAATCCGTTTTTGTTGTTGTTAAGAATTAGATTTTTAACGGAAAAATGTAACTATTCTATTTTTGGTTGAAAATTTATCTTTTTTGGATGAAAATTCAACTATTTGTTCGATTTATGTACTTTGTGGAAAATTCGTCTTTTTTTAAAAAGAAAATTAATCTTTATGGCTGAAAGTTCATCTTTTTGGTAAAAATTTCAACTATTCCAGTTGAAGATTCATCATTTTTAGCTGAAAATTCATCAGTTTGGTTGAAAGTTAACTTCTTCAACTGAAAATTTTACTGTTCCATTTTTGATTGAAAATTGATCTTTCCAAGTTCAAGGATGAAAATTTGTCATTTTTAATTGGAAAAAAAAACTTTTTTTCTTTGTAAGTTAATCTTCTTGTTAGAAAATTTTTCTTTTCTGTTAAAAAATAAAGTATTTCAGTTAAATATTTATCATTTTAGTTGAAAATTCATCTTTTAGGTTGCAAATAAAATTACTTGGTTGAAAGTTAAACTCTTTTGCTAAAAATTAATTTTTTTCGTTGTAGATTCATCATTTTAATTAAAACTTCATTTCTTTGGTTGAAAAATGAGCTATTTGATTGAAAACTTGTTTTTTCTTTAGATGAAAAGGATTTTTTTCTTAACTGAAATTCTAACTATTATTCCAGTTGAATATTCCATAATTTTAGTTAAAAATTCATCTCTTTGGTTGAAAATGATCTATTTTAGTTGAAAGTTCGTCTTTTTTGGTTTAAAAATTCGTATATTTTGTTTAAATTTCGTCTTTTTTATTTAAAAATGCAACTATTTGGTTGAAAATTCAACGATTTTGTTGAAATTTTCTTTCTTGACGGGAAACTTTTTCTTTGTTTAAAATTCATCTCTTGACAATTCGCTTTTTTTTTTTTAAATAATTTTTTTTTAACTGGAAATTTAACTATTCCATTTTTTGTTGAAAATTGATCTTTTTTAGTTGAAAATTTATGTATATTGCTAAAAAATTCGACTTCTGTTGAAATTTACTTTCTTCCTTGACTGCAAAATCTTTCTGGGTTTAAAATAAACTCTTGATGAAAATTTGTCTTTTTGTTTTAAAAATGTATCTCTTTTATTTAAATTTCGTCTTTTTGGTTCAAAAGTGCAACTGGTTGAAAATTAGTTTTTTTTTAAATTAATGTTTTCAACTGAAAGTTTAACTATCCCATTTTTTGTTGAAAATTTATCTTTTTTAGTTCAAAAATTATGTACTTTACTGAAAATTCTTTTCTTTTGGTTGAAAATTCAACAATTTTCTTGAAATTTTCTTTCGTTTTTGAATGGAAAGTCTTTCTTGGTGTAAAATTCAACTCTTGATGCAACCTCGTCTTTTTGGTATATAAATTCGTATCTTTTGTTTAAATTTCGTCTTTTTGGTCTGAAAATGCAACTATTTGGTTTTAAATTCGCTTTATTTGTTAGAAATTTAATTTTTAACTGAACATTTATTGTTTTTGTTGGTTGAAAATTTAATTATTCTATTTTAGGTTGAAAATGTATCTTTTTTAGTTGAAAATTCAACTATTTGATTCATCTTTTTTGTTTAAAATTAAACTATTTGGTTGAAAGTTAAACTCTTGTTAAAAAATCTTTTATTTTTAATTCAACTACTACAGTTAAAGATTCATCATTTTAGTTGATAATTCATTTTCTTGGTTGTTGGTCCACGATTTTAGTTGAAAATTCATCTCTTTAGTTGAAAATTAATATTTTATTTTTATTAAAACTTCGTCTTTTTTGGTTGAAAATTAATATTCCTTTGTTTAAAAATTCAGGTTTTTGTTGAAAATTTGTTTTTTTTTTTGGTTAAATATTAATTTTTAGTACTGAAAATTTAACTATTGCAGTTCAAACTTTAATTATTTTGTTGAAAAATCGCTTTTTTTTTGGTTTGAAAATTAATTTTCTCAAGTGAAAGTTTAACTGTTCAATTTTTGGTTAAAATTGATCATTTTTAGTTTAAAATTCATGTATTTTGTTAAAAATTCGTCTTTTTTGTTAAAAAATTAATCTTCCTAATTTAAAATTCATATTTTCGGTTGAAAATTTAACTGTTTCAGTTATAAATTCGTCATTTTAGTTGAACATTCATCTTTTGGTTAACATTTTAAGTATTCCAGTTGAAGATTCATCATTTTGATTGAAAATTCATCACTTTGGTTGAAAATTTAACTATTTTGTGTTTCAGCCAAAAAAAAAAAAATTTTAATCACAATGATGAATTTTCAACCCAAAAGATGAATTTTCTATCAACAAGAAAAAAATAACGAATTTTTAATTAATTTTTTTTTCCAACCAGAGAAATGAATTCTTAACAAAAAATACAATAGTTAAATTTTCTACGAAATGGATAATTTTGTAACGAAAAGAATTACATACCTATCAAAAAAGGTAAATTTTCCACAAAAAAATGGAACAGTTAAAGTGAATTTCTAACTAAAATGATGAATTTTCAACTAAAAAAAATGGATTTTTAACCAAATACATGAATTTTCAACTAAAACGATAAATTTTCTACCAAAAATAAAATTGTTAAATTTTCAGGTAATGAAATAAATTTTTAACGGAAAAAGAAACGAATTTTTAACAAAATAGTTCAATTTTCAACGAAAGAAATTAATTTTTAACCAAAAAGATGAAGTTTCAATTAACGAGAGTACTCTTCTACCAAAAAAAGACGGATTTCCAACAAATATTTGAATTTTCAACTAAAACAGATAAATTTTCAACTGAAATAGAGAAGTTAAATTTTCAGTCAAAAAATTAATTTTCAATCAAATTAAAATAAATTTTCAACGAAATGATATAACTTTTAATCAAAAAGATTAAATTTCTATTAAAAAAAAGTTTTGACAACAAATGGAACAGAATTTTTAGTCAAATATTTAAATTTTCAACTTAAAAAGATAAATTTTGAACCAAACATGTACGCGTTAAATTGTCAGTCAAAACAATTAATTTTCAACTAGAAAAAATAATTTAAAAAAAAAATTAAATTTGGAACAAAAAAAGGCTTTTCAATTAAATGATGAATCATAAACCAAATAAATGAATTTTTAACAAAGTAGTTCCACTTCCAGCTAATTAATTGAATTTTCTATCAAAAAAAGATGAATTCTTAACGATAAACGTGATATTTGATATTTCAGCCAAAAAGGATTTCAATTTTATACCAGTAATAGTTGAATTCAACCAAAACAGATTAATTTTCAACCAAATAGTTGCGATTTTTAACGATAGTGATGCAATTTAAAAAAAGTACTATATGTTTATTCCACTCTAGAATATTTTTGTAAAAAAAAAAATATATATATATATTAATGTATTAAATATGATATATATTTGTTTAAATAATAAATGCTTTAAATTCTCTCAAATTCTCTATAAATGCGCTGTTCGAGCTTAAATGCTGAGCATATTCTCGAGAGCATTTGTTCAACATAAATTCTTGAGCATTTAAGAACTCTAGGCAAGTCGCTAATTTTTTCTTTTTCTTATTTCCAGACCGCCCAACGTTTATGCTCGAGCTGCGTAAAACTGCTGCAGCTCTATCCGCTCTGCAATCTCGAGTGTGCGAAGCTCGAGAACAACAACAAAATCTCGTAGCGAGTGCGATTCAACGTTTAAAATGGGCAGCCGGAGCAAATCCAGCACTCGGTGAAGTGATGTCAGCCTTTGACAATGCAGTCCTGACATCCTGCGAAAAGCTAACACGACAACACAATTTGGCTACGATGGTGGTGAACACCTGTAATTCCATTTTGCACTACGAGGCTTTGCGAACCAGAACTTCCGAGAGTGTCACAAATGATGCGAACTTTATCAAGCTTGTCAGACACTGGGAGGAGAGCTGCAAGCTGACAATGAATCTGACAATAACCGTCACGTCGATTGAGGAAAGCTTGGTGGAATTACTCAAGCTGGAAAACACTGTTGATGCCAATTGGCTCAGGCAAGCCGAGCAGCTCATCTCCGACGCAATAGTAGATACCCAGAAGAAGTTGCAGGAAAAGCAAGATGCTCTTGTCAATACACACGAATGTTTGCGTGAACAAGTGGCTAATTTGCAAAATGTCATCGCTGAGCATCATCGTCTGATGAGCGATGTTCGGGTGCTTCTCAGGACAATGGCGAAACAGGAGAATATTCTAGGCCTGCAGGAATTTTTAACCACCTATCGTTCATTCACGGAGAGTATTTCCTCGGTTGTGAAGGAATTGGAATCGGAAAATCTAGAGCCGATACGAGCTGTCGCTGTGAAGGGTGACCTGGAGGCTTTGGCGATAAACATGCCGGCGTTGTACGAAGAGCTTCTGGAGTTTTCGAATGAAGAGAGTGTGGCGACGAAAATGTTGGATTGGGAGTCGAGGAAGACAAAGCTCATCAGACAGGACAGCGTGTGTCTAAGCCCCAGGAAGGGAATTCCATTGGTCAGAGATCCGACCACGGGCAAAGGTATTTAGACTTTTTTATTAACGATTACCCAAAATCATATTCAGGGTTGATAACAGGGAAAGAGGGAAATGACCCAGGCCTACAAGATTTCAAACTTAAATTCGTTCAAATAAAATAAAATAATTAATGAATACATTTCAAGTAAAAATAATAAATAAAATAGTTCAATTTCAATTTCAAGTTCATTTCTGGTTAAAAATTAAGTTATTTTGTTAAAAAATCCTTTTTTTCAACTGAAAATTTTACTATTCCATTTTTGGTTGAAAATTGATCCTTTTTAGTTGAAACTTCAACTATTTGGTTGAAAGTTGATCTTTTTCAGTTGAAAATTCATATATTATGTTAAAATTTAGCCTGTTTCGGTAGAAAATTAATCTTTTTGATTGAAAATTCATCTATTTGTTTAAAAATTCATCTATTTGATTGAATTTTCAACTAAAAAAGATCAATTTTCAACCAAAAATGGAATAGTGAAATTTTTAGGTAATAAGATTAATTTTCAATAAAAAAATAATTTTTAATACAAAAAAAAAGAATTTTCAACAAAATAGTTAAATTTTCAACCAAAGAGATGAATTTTCAAGCAGACTTCAACCAAAGAAATTAATTTTTAATGAAGGAATTCAACTTTCAACCAAGAAGATTAATTTTTCCACTAAACAAAATACGCATTTTCAACTAAATACATGAAGTTTCAGTGGAATAGTGAAATTTGTAACCCAGAAAGATGAATTCTAAAAAAATAATGAATTTTTAACTAAATATTTGAATTTTCAATCCAAAAAATGAATTCACAAAAAATGTTATGGTTGATATTTCCACGGAAAAAATTTTTTATTTTAAATAACAACAGTTGAATTAAACCAAAAAATATGAATTATCAACAAAATAGTTGAATCCATAACCAAAACAGATTAATTTTTAATCAAACATTTTAAAGTAGTTTTAACCAAAAAAATACGAGACTTCAATCAAAAGACATGAATTTTAAAGCAAAAAAGACACATTTTTAAGCAAAAAGCAGAAATTTGCAACATAATATATTCATTTTTAACCATACAGTTGAATTTTTAAATAAAAAAGATCAATTCACAACCAGAAATGAAATAGTTAAATTTTCAACCAAGGAGATGAATCTTCAACCAAAGAAATTCATTTTTAACAAAGTAGTTCAATTTTCAACCAGTGAGATTAATTTTCTACCGAAAAAGACCGTTTTTCACTAAAGATGATAAATTTTTTACCAAAAATGGAATAGTTATATTTTCAATAACAAAAATGATTTTTAACAAAAGAAAAAGAAAAGAATTTTCAACAATATAGTTCAATTTTCAACCAAAGGAATCAATTTGTAACCCAAAAGATTAATTTTCTACAAAAAATATGAATTTTTCAATCAAGATTAGTTCTCCACCAAAAATGTAATATTTGATATTTTAACCAGAAAATATATCAATTTATAAACAAACAGTTGAATCCTTAAACCTAACAGTTTAAGTTTCAACGAAACCGTTTCATTTTTTTATAAAAAAAGATGCAATTTCTACCAAGAAATGAATTTTCAAAAAAAAAAAAAAGACTAGTTTTCTACAAAACACTTCAATGGTTAACCAAAAAACAGGATTTTTAACAAAATAGTTAAATTTTCAACCAAAGAAATGACTTTTCAACTTTATTTATTATTTTTCCATTTATTATTAGTTTCAGTGGAAGCAAAAATACGAAAATGATATTCATTCAGGCATGATTGATTCGAAATCAATTTCTTAACCATACTTTACAAGGTCTTCAAATTATAATACAATCCATGTCACATGATACCCAGGGCCTAAAAGATTTCAAACATAAATTCTTTCAAATAAAATAAATAATTAATGAAAACATTTCAAGTAAAAATAATAAATAAAATTGTTCAATTTTCAGTTAAAAAAAAATTTACAACAAAAAACGTAGTTTCAACAAAATATTTGCATTTATAACCAAACAAGATTAAATTTCTACCAGAAAAAATAAATTTTTAGCAAAAGAGTGAATTTTCGACTAAAATTATAAATCTTCAATAAAAAAACTTAATTTTTGACAAAGTTGTTCAACTGTGATATTTCAATCAAAAAATATTTTTATTTTAAGTCAAAAACACCCAAAATTAACCAAAGAACACGAATTTTTGACAAAATTCGTTGAATCCTCAACCAAGCCAAATTTTTCATTCAAGAAAGGAAAAACAGTCTCTACCAAATTGTTGAACTTTCAAACTAAAAAGACGAATTTTCTACAAAACAGTTAAATTTTCATGCCGAAAATAAGATTTTTCAATAAACAAAATAAACCAATTTTCCACAAAATAGTTCAATTTTCAATTTAAAAAATTAATTTTCAACAAAAAAAGCGAATTTTCAGTAAACCAAAAAGACGAATTTTTAGCAAAAGTTGAATTTTCAACCAAGAAAGATTTTTCAGTCAAAAAATAAATAAAATTTCAAACAAATTGTTGTATTTTAAAATATAAATTTTTAACAAAAAGGTTCATTTTCAACAAATTAGTTGAATTTTCAACCAAATATCTGAATTTTCAAGCAAATAGTTGAATTTCCTTCCAAAGAGATGAATTCTCAAACAATAATGTAATACTTGATATTATCAAAAATTATTTTAATTTTTTATTAAAAATCAGTTGAATTCGACCATAGAAGACGAATTTTTAACAAAATAGATGAATCCTAAAAAAAAAAGAATAATTTATATTTCAACAATAAAATTGCAATTTTAAATTCAAAACAGTTCAATTCAAGCAAAAAATACGAATTTTGAAAAAAAATTGAATCATCTACCAAAACAGATTTTCCGCTCGAAAGTATGAATTGTCAACGTCAACAGAAAAAAAAGTTCAATTTCTGCCAAAATAGTTAACCTTACAGTCCAAAAAGACGAATGTTAGCAACAGATTTTGAACTCGAAAATATAAATTTTCTACAATAAGGTTTATTTCAACTAATGAAAATTCTGTTCCCGTTAAAGATTCATCCATTTAGTTAAAAATTGATCTCGTTTATAAAAAAATTAACTGTTTTGTAAACAAACTTTTTTATTGAAAGTAATTTCCTTTAACTGAAAATTTAACTATTCCAGTTGAAGATTTATCATTTTAGTTAAAAATTTATCTCATTGTTTAAAAATTTAACTATTTTATTGAAATTTTGTTTATTTGTTATTATTTAATTTTTTTAACTAAAAATTTAACTATTCTAGTAGAAGATTTATCATTTCAGTTGAAAATTTATCTGCTTTAATCGAAAATTGAACCATTTCATTGAAAGTTAATTCTTCGTAGAAAATTGAATTGTTTTGTAGAAAATTCGCCTTTTTGCCTTAAAAATTCATCTTTTTTGGTAGAAATTCCATCTTTTTTGGTTAAAGATGCAACTGTTTCGTTAAAAATTAATCAAAAAGGTCAAGGATTTAACTATTTTATTATAAAACTCCTCTTTTTAGATTGAATTCAACTGTTTTTTATTCACATGTTTTTTTGTTTAGATTTACCAATTTTGTTGAAAGTAAGTTTTTCTGTTTAAAAATGAATTTTTTAAACTGAAAATTTAAATAAGATTCATCATTTTAGTTCAAAGTTTATCTCTTTGGTAAAAAGTTTTTTTTTTTGTTGAAAATTAATTTTTGAGCTAAAGATTTAACTATTTTATTATTGTTTGAAAGTTTATCTTTTTTAGTTGAAAACTCAACTATTTAATTAAAAATTTGTATAATTTTAGTTGAAAATTCAACTATTTTGTTGAAAATTGGTCTTTTTGTTAAAAATGAACTTTTTTGTTGAAAATTGAACGGGATTTTAAAGAAAATTTGTCTTTTTGGTAAAAATGAACTTTTTTGTTGAAAATTGAACGGGTTTTTAAAGAAAATTTAACAATTTGGTTGCATTTTTTTTCTTGACCAAAAATTTTTTTAATTTTGCATCATAGACTGTTAAGTTCAACCAGAAAAGACGAATTTTTAAAGAAAAAAATTACACTTTTATCAAAAAAGGTAAATTTTCCACAAAAAATGGAATAGTTAGAGTGAATATTTAACTAAAATGATGAATTAATTAAATACAAGAATTTTTAACTAAAAAGATAAATTTTCTACCAAAAATAAAATAGTTAAATTTTCAGTTAGTAAAATGAATTTTTAACCAAAAAAGAAACCAATTTTCAACAAAATAGTTAAATTTTCAACCAAAGAAATGAATTTTTGACCAAAAAGATAAAGTTTCAACAAATGAGAGTACTCTTCTACCAAAGAAAGACGGATTTTCAACAAATAGTTGAATTTTGACCTAAAGCAGATAAATTTTCAAGTAAAAATAGAATAGTTAAATTTTCAGTAAAAAAATTAATTTTCAATAAAATTCAAGTAAATTTTTAACGAAATAGTATAATTTTCAACCAAGAAGATTAAATTTCTATCAAAAAGATACATTTTCGACAAAAAATGGAACAGTTACATTTTCAGTTAAAAAAATTAATTCTAAAGAAGAATAAACTAATTTTCAACCAAAAAGATGAATTTTCTACCAAAATAGATGCATTTTTAATAAAGTACATGAATTTTCAACAAAATATTTGAATTTTTAACGAGATTTTTAAAGGAATTTGAAACCAAAAAGATAAATTTTCAAAGGAATTAATTTTTAAAGGAATTTCCAACCCAAAGGATGAATTAGTCACCAAGAAGATTAAATATTCTCCCAAAAAATTCGAGTTTTTAATAAAATACAGGAATTTTAAACCAGATATTTGAATTTTCAACTTAAGAAGATACATTTTGAACCAAACATGTACGAGTTAAATTTTCAATTAAAACAATTAATTCTCGTCTAGAAAACATAATTTTCAACAAAATAATTAAATTTTGGATAAAAGAAGGAGGATTCAACTAAAATGATGAAACATCAACCAAATAAATGAATTTTTAACAAAGTAGTTCCACTTCTAACTAAGTAGTTGAATTTTCTACCAAAAAAGATTAATTCTCAACCAAAAATGTGATATATTTCAACCACCAACAACAGCCAACAGCCATACCACGCTGAAAAAACCAGTTCTCGTCAGATCACTGAAGTTAAGCAGCGTTGGGCGCGGTTAGCACTTGGATGGGTGACCATTCGAGAAAACTGAGTGCTGTTGGCACATCGTGGGTGTGGTGAGCCCACACTTGTAGTTATTTTACTACAAGTTATCAACCTAGAAACACTACCCGAATCGGGTAGTGTCACGCCTACCCCGAAAGGGAAATGGCTTAATGGTATACCAAAAGGATTTTAATTTTATACCAAAAATAGTTCAATTCAATAAAAAAAAGATGAATTTTCAACAAAATAGTTTAAGTCCTCAATCAAAACAGATTAATTTTCAACTAAATAGTTGCGATTTTTAACCATATTGATAAAATTAACTACAACTTTAGTTTATCGAAAGTTGCCTAATTCTGTCAGGTTTTCCCTGATATTCCCTGACTTTCTGGAATTACCTGAACAGTAGCAGCTTTTTAATTAAAAAAAGTATATGTTTATTTCGCTCTACCATGTTTTTGTAAAAATATATGTATTAATTATGATGTATATATATTTTTGTTTAAACAATAAATGCTTTAAATTCTCTTAAATGCTCTGTTCGAGCTTAAATGCTGAGCATATTCTCGAAAGCATTTACTTAAAATAAATTCTTCGGCATTTAAGAACTCTATATCTGACTGTAATTGAATTGGTTCGTTTATTATTTTCAGCTGTGCAAGAGAGGAATGCGTACGCCTTGAATGTTTGGCGGCGCGTACGGATGAAACTGGAAGGTCGCGATCCAAACCCATCGCGCAAGTACACGACGGCCGAACAGGTGGAGTACGTGATCCGCGAGGCACAAAGCTCCGACAACCTGGCCCTTCTGTACGAAGGTTGGACTCCATGGGTCTGAGCGAACGGAAAGCGGCGCGAGCACGCCGTTGGTTTAACTCATATCTCACATGGTACTCAATCCCGTACCAACTACTGCTCTTTGTCGTAGAGGCAATTGGCAAATGGCAAATGGCAAACTACAGTCGGACCGGGTGCTAAAAGCTTACTTCACCTGCCTAGGAGAAGAGCCACTATAAATACGGGTTAATTCAAGATTAACCGAGCTCCCAAGATGAAACAATGAAACATCTTCTCACGAGCCGACCAAGCTGCTCTGAGGTAGCAGCGATTCTATGATTATCTGAAAAAAAACACGGTTGACGCGCAAGGAGAACCCTGTCTGCCTGCGCAGCTCTTTCATCTTGATAAGCAAACGCTTGAGAGATCCTCATCTGCGATTTGCGAACAGTGTGTTGTAGTCGACATCGCCAGTTTATCGCAATATTGTCAGTCGATCCATCAAGAGAATAATTATGCTCTGGCAATAGCTCGAAACTACTTGGAACTCACGCCTTGGCAACGTGCGAAAAATGTGAAGAAAAAAAAAAGAATAGAAAAAAAGAATTTAGTTGAAGGAGAGGTGTTTCTTTTCAATCGAGAAAATGATTATGTTAATTGGATTCAACATCAGATCGATACCTCTATGCTAAAAGAACCTTTCTCGGAGTGTCAAGTTGAAAACGACTTGCGCGGTAAACAGCAGACAGGTTTGGTCATTGTACTCTCCCTGGTTTAGCATATTGTTTATAATTATTTTGAACTCATTTTAATTCCTTTGAATTCACTTGGATGTCTTTGAATGGACATTGAATTTCTTCGAATTGACATTGAATTCCGTTGAATTCACTTATATTCCTTTGAATTCTCTTAAACTGTTTTCAATTCACTTGAATTCCTTTGAATTACATGCAAAGCTTTTTCAATTCTTATAACTTCCATCTGGATTCTCCGTATTTCCAGAATTTTCTGGATTCTCTGATATCCTTGACTTCTAATAGCCTTGCATTCTACGAATTCCTTCAATTCTACGAATTCCTTAAATTCCACGAATTCCTTAAATTCCACGAATTCCTTAAATTCTACGAATTCCTTAAAATCTACGAATTCCGTAAATTCTACGAATTCCTTCAATTCTACGAATTCCTTCAATTCCACGAATTCCTTAAGTTCCACAAAATCCTCAAATTCCACGAAGTCCTTAATTCTACGAATTCCTTAAATTCCACGAATTCCTTAATTCTAAGAATTCCTCAAATTCTACGAATTCCTTAAATTCTACGAATTCCTTCAATTCCACGAATTCCTTAAGTTCCAAAAAATCCTCAAATTCCACGAAGTCCTTAATTCTACGAATTCCTTAAATTCCTTAATTCTAAGAATTCCTCAAATTCTACGAATTCCCTTAATTCCTTAAACCCTCTGAATTCCTTGAAATCTCTGGACCAAATCCTTTTTAAATTAGACCGGCAGAGCTCAAGTGATAAAACCTCTTACCAATGAAATTAGACCACACGTATTTTTACGATTTGAGAGAAAATAATGTCTGCCAAGTTATCAGTATTTGAATTTTGAACTTTTTTTTCTGTAAAAAAAAACACACCAATTTTTTCTTTAAACATCTTTAACTTTTGACTAAATTGAGATATTTTAAGTTTCTTTCCAGATTCTGGTGAGGTTTATCATCTTCTTTAAAATCTAAAATTTCAAATACTGATAACTTCGCGAAAATCACTTTTTTTCAAAAACGGTCAAATACGTCTTGTCTTATTTTCTTTGAAAACCAACATATTTAAGAGACGAATGATGCCTATCTAATTTGAAATGGATTCAGTCTCTGAATTCCTTTCATTGTTTGAACTTCTTGAACTCTTTGAATTCCCCAAATTCTTTGAATTCTTATAAATTCCTTGAATTCTTCATTTATCTGAATTCCATGCTTTATTTTGAAGTTTCTGGAATTCCAGAACTTCGAGGAATTTACAAGAATTCAGGGAATTTAGAAGAAATCTCTAAATTCCCAGAACTCCTTGAATTCACTTAATTCCTTGGATTCGTCTAAATTCCTTGAATTATGCTTTTATCTGAATTTCATGCTTTATTTTGAAGTTCCAGAATTGCAGAATTTCAAGTAATTTACAAGAATTCAGGGAATTTAGAAGAATTCTCTTAATTCCTTCAGTTCCCTGAATTCTCTGATTTCCCAGAACTTCTTGAATTCTCTTAATTCCTTGGATTCTTCTAAATTCCTTGAATTCTGCATTTATCTGAATTCCATTATTATTTTGAATTTCCGGAATTCCAGAACTTCAGGGAATTTAGAAGAATTCTCTAAATTCCGTTAATTCCCAGAACTCATTGAGTTCACTTAATTCCTTGGATTCGTATAAATTCCTTGAATTCTGCATTTAGCTGAATTCCATGCATTATTCTGAGGTTCCGGAATTTGAGAACTTCAAGTAATTTACAAGACTTTAGAGAATTTAGAAGAATTCTTTAAATTCCTTCAATTCCCTGGATTCTCTGAATTCCCAGAACTCATTGAGTTCACTTAATTCCTTGGATTCGTATAAATTCCTTGAATTCTGCTTTTATCTGAATTTCATGCTTTTTTTTGAAGTTCCAGAATTTCAAGTA
>CAKNYM010049804.1:109654-151383 GCA_932195095.1 Andricus curvator
ACACTTTTGGGGAAAATTAATCTTTTTGGTTTAAAAATGAATCGATTCTGCTTGAAGGTTCATCTATTTGGTTGAAAATTCACGTTTTTTGTTGAAAATTTAACTAATTTTTTGAAAAATTTATTATTTTTTTATTTAAAAATCAACTTTTTTAACGAAACATTATTCTATTTTTGCTTAAAAATGTACATTTTTTAGTTGAAGATTCATTTATTTTGTTAAAGCAACTCGTCTTTTTGGGTTGAAAATTCAATTATTTTTGTAAAAAATGCATATTTTCATATTTAAAATTTAACACTTTTGGGGAAAATTAATCTTTTTGGTTTAAAAATGAATCGATTTTGCTTGAAGGTTCATCTATTTTGTTGAAAATGGAACAATTTCATTGAAAATTAGTTTTTTTTGTAGAAAATGAATCTCCTTGGTTAAAAGTTAAACTACTGTCTTAAAAATTACATTTTTTTAAAAATTCATAATTCTAGTTGAAAATTGAATTATTTTGTTGAAAATTCCCTTTTTTTAGTTGAAGATTAATTTTTTTAAATGAAAATTTAATTACCAAACCCCGTCCTCCAAATCGTCTTAAATAATTTGTGGATGACCACTTGAAAAAAAAAGAATACCAACACTTTAGCTGCATCCAGACTCTTTTTGTAAACGTCCATTTTATTTAACGCATGATCTAATTTCTCCTGCAAACTCAAAATTTCTTTCTCCTGTTTCTTAGTCTTTGCTGTCAATGAATGCACGGCTTCAATTTGACTTCTTTCAACTTCCTCTTTTGCGTGAAGTGATCGCTTCAGTCTATCTAGTTCCAAACCTTGTTCTTCGAGTTGCTCCCTGAAACATTTTTCAATCATTTATTTTTTAAACTATTATTAAGAAAATACTAGTGAAAATCAAGTTCAGGCCTCGAACTCATTTGAGAAATTCAAAATAGTGTCAATAGTAGTATAAATTTTGAAAAACAGTGGCATGCAATTTTTTAATATTAAATCGCGGGGTTAAATATTTTTTAAATAAAACCCATAAAATTCTTTCGAATCTTTCAAAAAACCCTAAAAGCTTTGAAATCCTTTAAAAATCCTCGAAATCTGTTAAGATCCTCTAAAAATTACTTTAAAACTGGCCAATCTTTTTAAATCCACTGAAATCTATTAAAACCCCTTAAATTCTCTTGAAATCTCTGGAAAACTCTCAATTTTTTTTAATCCCTGAAAATTTATAGCAAATTCTTATGAATTATAATCTTATAGAACCTTTTAATTTTTCTTTTGAAATCCTATGAAAATTTATTAATCTCTTGAAATTTTCAGGGCTGCGGCCGCATTTTCTTAAGAAAAAACGATTAATTTCCAACTCAAAATGACTAAAATTGACGGAAAATGACTAATGTGCGTTAATAATGTGACCAATCTTCTTTCCAATTCAAAAGAATTCGATGAAATTCATCATTCAAAATAATTAGGGTAAATTCAAAAAATTCAAAAGGTGTCCAAAGAATTAAAAAGAATTTAACAGAACTCAGGATAAATTAATAGGAATTACGAATAAATTTCAAATTAACTGCAAAAAATTCAAAATTATCCATTGATTTCAGTAAAATTTGAGTGTATTTATTAAAATTCAAAGGAATTTAAGAGACTTTGATGAAATTCATACGAATTTAGGCGAATTGAAGAAAATGTTAAAAATAAAAAAATTGCCATTGAATTGAATAAAAGGAGAGTAAACAAAATTCAGGGCGAAGTCAACAAAATTGAACTGAGTTGAAAAAAGAATGTTTTAAAACACTTTGAATTAAAAAAGGAAAATTTGAAGAATTCGATGAAATGCATAAAAATTTAAATGAATTGAAAACAATTCAAAATTCAGATTTGAAAAAAATTGAGGGAAAATTCAGAAAATTTAAAAGTCTTCCAAAGAATTAAGAAGAATTTAAAAGAATTCAGGATAAATTAAAGAAAATGCAGGATGAATATCAAATGAATTTGAAAAAATCAAAAATATTCCATTGATTTCCATTCCATTCCATTCCATTGATACGAATTCAGGGTAAATTCATAAGAATTCAGATTTAATTCGAAACAATTCAAGTTAAATTCGAAAGAATTCAAATAAATTGGAAAAAAAAAAAAAGTCCATTGATTTCAGTAAAATTGGAGTGAATTTATAAGAATTCGCGGGAATTCAACAGACTTTTATGAAATTCACAAGAATTTGAGCAAATTGAAGAATATTTTGAAAATAAGAAAAATTCCCATTGAATTGGATAAAATGGGAGTAACAGCATTCAGGACGAATTAAACAGAATTTAAGTGAATTAAAAAGAACACAATGAATTTAGCAAAAGAAAAATTTGAAGAATTCGATGAAATTCATAAAAATTTTAAAGAATTGAAAACAATTCAAAATTCAGATTTGAAATAAATTGAGGGTAAATTCAGAAAATTCAAAAGACTTCCAAAGAATTAAGAAGAATTAAAAAGAATTCAGGATAAATTAATGAAAATGCAGGATGAATTTCAAATGAATTTAAAAAAATCCAAAATATTCCATTGATTTCAGTAAAACTAGAATGAATTTATAAGAATTCACGGGAATTCAAAAGACTTTTATGAAATTCACAAGAATTTGAGCAAATTGAAGAATATTTTAAAAATAAGAAGAATGTCCATTGAATTGGATAAAATGGGAGTAAACAGAATTCAGGGCGAATTAGACAGAATTTAAGTGAATTAAAAAGAACACAATGAACTTAACAAAAGAAAAATGTGAAGAATTCGATGAAATTCATAAAAATTCAAGTGAATTGAAAACAATTCAAAATTCAAAAGAATTCAGGGTAAATTGAAAAGATGTCCAAAAATTAAGAAATCAAAAGAATTTAGGATAAATTAATGGGAATTCAGGGTGTATTCCAAAAAATCGAAAATACTCCATTGATGTCAGTCAAACTGGATTGAATTTATAAGAACTCACGGGAATTGAAAAGAATTCAGTGAAATTCATACCAATTCAAGATAAATTCATAAGAATTCAGAATTAATTCAAAACAATTAAAGTTAAATTCAAAAGCATTCAAATAAATTGAAAACAAAAATTCCAATGATTTCAGTAAAATTGGAGTGAATTTATAAGAATTCAAGGGACGTTGATGAAATTCATAAGAATTTGAATAAAATGCTTGAGCTGAATAAAATGGGAGTAAACAGAATTCCGGGCGAATTCAAAAGAATTGAAGTGAATTGAAAAAGAATAAAAGAACACAATAAATTTAAAAAAAAAAGAAAAATGTGGAAAATTAAATGAAATTCATAAAAATTTTAATGATTTGAAAATAATTCAAAATTCAGAATAAAAAAAATTGAGGGTAAATTAAAAAAATTCCAGTAGTGTTCAAATAATTAAAAAGAATTTAAAAGAATTCAGGATAAATGAATCGAAATTCAGGGTAAAATTCAAATGAATTTCAAAAAATTCAAAATATTCCATTGATTTTGGTAAAACTGGAGTGAATTTATAAGAATTCAAGGGAATTTCAGAGACATTTACAAAATTAATAATAATTTGAGCGAATCGAAGAAAGTTTTTTAAACCAACAAATTTCCATTGCATTTAATGAAATGAGAGTAAACAGAATTCAAAAAGTGAATTAAAAAAAATAATTTAAAAAACACATTGAATTCAAGAGGTGTCCAAAGAATTAAAAAGAATTCAGAATAAATGATTAGGAATTCAAGGTGAATTTCAAATGAATTGCAACAAATCGAAAATATTCCACTGAGTTCAGCAAAATTTGAGTGAATTTATAAGAATTTAAGGGAATTTCAGAGACATTTACAAAATTAATAATAATTTGAGCGAATCGAAGAATGTTTTTTAAACCAAAAAATTGCCATTGCATTTAATGAAATGAGAGTAAACAGAATTCAGAAAGTGAATTAAAAAAAATAATTTTAACAACACATTGAATTCAAGAGGTGTCCAAAGAATTAAAAAGAATTCAGAATAAATGATTAGGAATTCAAGGTGAATTTCAAATGAATTGCAACAAATCGAAAATATTCCACTGAGTTCAGTAAAATTTGCGTAAATTTATAAGAATTTAGGGGAATTCAAGAGAATTCGATGAAGTTCATACGAATTGAAAATTATTAAAAAAGAATTCAAGATGAATTAAAAAGAATTCAGGGTAAATAAAAAATTGAAGTAAACAGAACAAAATTTTTAAAATCCAAAAAAATTCCATTGACTTCAGATGAATTGGAGACAACAGGAATCTGATAAAAATCACAAAAATTCAAGCTGAATTAAAAATAATTCAGGTGAGTAGAACAAAAATTTTAAGATCCAAAAAAAAATCCACTGAATTCAGATAAATGGAAGTGAATAGAAATCTGATGAAATTCACAAAAATTCAAGATAAATTGAAAAGAATTCAGGGTAAATTGAAAAGCATTCAGGGTGAATTAAAAATAATTGAAATAGACAGAAAAAAAATGGTAAAATCCAAAAAAATCCCATTTAATTCAGATAAATTGGAGTGAATAGAAATCTGATGAAATCCACAAAAATTCAAGTTGAATTAAAAAGAATTCAGGGTGAATTAAAAATAATTCAGGTAAGTAGAACAAAATTTTTAAAATAAAAAAAAAATCCACTGAATTCAGATAAATGGGAATAAATAGAAATCTGATAAAATTCACAAAAATCCAAGATGAATTTAAAAAAATTCAGGGAGAACTGAAAAGAATACAGGGTGAGTAGAACAAAATTGTTAAGATCCACAAAATTTCCACTAAATTAAAATAAATTGGATTGAATAGAAATCTGATAAAATTCACAAAAATTCAAGATGAATTAAAAAGAATTCTTGGTGAATTTAAAATAATTCAGGTGAGTAGAACAACATTTTTAAAATAAAAATAAATCCACTGAATTCAGATAAATGGGAGTGAATAGAAATCTGATAAAATTCATAAAAATTCAAAATGAGTTAAAAATAATTTTAGCAAGTAGAATTTGGGATGAATTCAAAGAAATTCAAGAAATTTCAGAAATAGGTATAGGCACATTTTAAAATTAAGCTATATTTTTTTTAAACTTTTGAAATTTTTTAAATCCCCTAAATCTTATGAAATCCCGCACAACATCTTGAAAAGTTTAAGTCTTTTTGAATTCCCTAAAAAGTAAAACAGAAAAGAAGTAAAAAGTCCCTTAAAGTACCTTAAAATTTCTTTCCATTTTATTCAGTCCCCAATGTTCTCTAAAAATTCTTTAAAATTCCCAAAAATCAGTTCATTTTTTCAACCAAAGAAATGAATTTTTAGCCGAAAAGAAGAATTTTTAAACAAGAAGATTAACTTTTGAAGAAAAAAATAATGGATTTTTTTAATAAAAGACGTGAATTTTCAACGTAATAGTTGAATTTTCAATTAAAAAAGACAAATTTTTATCCAAATTGTTGAATTTTGAACTAGAAAAGATCAATTTTAAACTAAAATGGATCAGTGAAATTTTCAGTTAAAGAAATTGATCTTCAAACAAACTGATGAATTTTCAACTAAAACGATGAATCTTCAACTGGAATAGTTGAATTTTATGCCAAAAAGATGAATCTTCAACCATAAAGATTAATTTTCTACAAAAAAGACGAATTTTCCACAAAGTACATCAATTTTCAAACAAATAGTTTAATTTTTAAATGTAAAATATCATTTTTAAACCAAATAACTGGATTTTCACAAAAAAAGATAAATTCATTTTCAACAAAGTAGTTTCATTTTTAACCAGAGATGAATTTTCAATTAAAATAATGAATCTTCAACCAAAAAATTAATTTTTAACAAAAAAGTTTAACTTTCGACCAAGTGACAAAATTTGCAATTATAATACAGAAATATTTTTTCTTTGAATACTATTTCTACTCTAAAAACTAAATAAAGTACTTTCTTTATCTAAAATTTGCAAGAAGAACTGTCAGATTGTGACGAATTCTGACCTGGAATAAGGATTTTTTTAAATTCCTTTCTTCTAAATCCGAATTATAATTCTTTAAAAAATCCCCGTTCCATGTCAAAAATTCCGTGTTTCAAGTGAAATTATATTTCTTTACGGAAACTCCCTGTCTTAAAATAAAAACGATAATTATTTTCTACCATTCCCTGTTCCAAGTCAGGATGAATGAGGAGTAAGCGAATAAAACGTGATAAATCCATTTTTTTTCTTCAAATTGAGAAAATTGAAAAAAATTGAGAAAAAAAATGGTTTCTGTATGTTTGGGCTATCATCAATTCGATTATCAAACTTAAGTCAGTGAAAAAAATCTCACAGAGCAGAAAATTGCAAAAGGTTGTTCTTATAATGGAAAAAAATTCTAAATTGACCAAAATTATTTAAATGATGAAAACTTGAATTTTACTGCGATCAGAAGTAAATTCCCAGTCTTTATCAAGTCACCACCCTGATTTAGCGAGAAATTTTCAACAAATTTATTTGAATTGAAAAAAGATTGAAAAAAAAAATGATTGTAAAATTTTTTCTGAAATATTTTGTATTCATTTGAAATCATTAAAATATTTTTAATCTGTGTAAAATCTTTTGAAGTCTTATAAATCTGGTTTACTATACCCTTTTCAAAATATTTAAAATCCTTGAAGTCTGAAATCTTTTGAAATTTTTATGAAATCTTAAAAATATTTGTGAAAGCTTTTTTTAAAATGGTTAAAAAGGGTAAAAAGGGCCTGAAAGTTGTAATTCAATGCATACTTTTGGCTTTTCATCGTGGACTCGTTTTCTTTCTCTTTAGCTCGTAATTTTTTGATGATATTACTATGCTGCAATTGTTGCTTGCTCAGTTTTTCTCCCTCTTCACGCAACTCTTTAATAATTTCATCCTTCTCTGCATTGATCGTCGAAATTTCCATGGACGACAATCGGGAAGCTGTTTCGTGCTTCAGCTGCTCCAGGTTTTTTCTGAGCAAATCTCGATCTCTAATTGCTTGTTGAAACTTCCTTTCCAATGCAGAAAGCCGTTGTGTATATTCGTCAGTTATTTGTGTCAAGTCATTTTGTTCCACGTGCTTCTCGACGTTGTCTAGTTGCCTAGAAAGATTTAAACATTAAAATTTATATAAATTATTTACATGACTAGTTTTAACAAAATCAAGGTGGCCACTATTTTTTGAATTTTCGTCTCCCGGCTTTCTCCCGGTAAATATTCGTGATTTCTCCCGGCTTAGAAAAAAATATACTCTCTTTGCGAAGCCACCGTTTTTTCACCAGGGTGACCAGCGATTCTTAGGAATGAAATTCAAGGTCTTTTTCAGTCTCCTTTTTTACATGAAATAATGAAATAACAGTTTTTTATAGATGCAAAAAATGAGCTATTTCATTTTTTATTGGCCAGAAATTTTCAAAGAGAGCAGAACCATGCATGAACAAATTCTTAATCTTTGGAATCCTTGAAATCTTTTGAAATCATTGTACTTAAAATTTTTGTGAAATCTCGAAATTTCGGTAAAATCTTTTAGAATCTTTTAAAATTTTTTTAAAATATTTGAAATCCTTGAAATCTTTAAAAAATAATCTTAAATCTTGAAATCTGAAATCTTTGTGAAATTTTTAGGAAATCTTTGAAATATTTGTGAAAGCTTTCTTTAATCTTTGTTTGTGAAATCTTTGGTATTAATTTGAAATCATTAAAATATTTTTAATCTGTGTAAAATCTTTTGAAATCTTAAAAATCTGGTTGGCTATATACCCTTTTTAAAACCTTTAAGATCTTTGAAATCCTTTGAAAGTTTTAAAATCTTTGGAAATGTTCGAAATCTTTTTTAAATCTTTGAAATCCTTATAATCTTTATGAAGTGTTCGAAATCTTTGAGAAATTTTTGTGAAATCTTTTGAGATATTTGTAAAAATTTTTTTTAATCTTTGTTTGTGAAATGTTTTTCATTCCTTGAAATCATTAAATTATTTGAAATCTTTCAAAATCTTAGAAATCTGGTTTACTGTGCCCTTTTCAAAATCTTTAAAATCTGAGATCTGCGAAAGCTTTCTTTAATCTTCGTTTGTGAAATCTTTTGTATTCATTTGAAATCATTCAAATATTTTTAATCTGTGTAAAATCTTTTGAAATCTTACAAATCTGGTTTACTATATACCCCTTTTAAAATCTTTAAAATCTTTGGAAAGTTTTAAAATCTTTGGAAATGTTCGAAATCTTTGAAATCCTTGCAATCTTTATGAAGTGTTCGAAATCTTTGGGACATTTTTGTGAAATATTTGAAATCTTTTGACATATTTGTCAATTTTTCAAAAATCTTTGTTTGTGATTTTTTTTTCATTCGTTGAAATCATTGAATTATTTGAAATCTTTTAAAATCTTCTAAAATGTTTTGAAACTTTTTGAAATAGTTTCAAATTTTCGGAATGTTTTAAAATCTTTAAAATCTGGTGTACTGTACCCTTTTTGAAATCTTTGCAATTCTTGTATTCTATTGAAATCCTTGTGAAATCTTTTGAAATCTTCGAAATCTGGTTTACTGTACCCTTTTCAAAATCTTTAAAATCCTTGAAATCTGAAATCTTTGAAATCTTTGTGAAAGTTTTCTTCGACATTATTTTTGTGAAATCTGTTTTATTAATTTGAAATCATTAAAATATTTTTAATTTGTGTAAAATTGTTTGAAATCTTAAAAATCTGGTTTACTATATACCCTTTTTAAAATCTTTGAAATCTTTTGAAAGTTTTTAAATCTTTGGAAATGTTCGAAATATTTTTGAAATCTTTGAAATCCTTGCAATATTTATGAAGTCTTCAAAATCTTTGGGAAATTTTTGTGAAATGTTTGAAAACTTTGTCAAATCTTTTGAGATATTTGTAAATTTTTCCTAACTGTTTGTGAAATCTTTAAAAATCTTCTTAATTGTTTAAAATCTTTGAAATCTGATGTACTGTACCCTTTTTGAAATCTTTGGAATTCTTGTATTCTATTGAAATCTGTATGAATATTTTTTGAAATCTTTGAAATATTTGTAAAATCTTTTGAAATCTTAGAAATCTGGTTTACTATACCCTTTTCAAAATCTTTAAAATCCTTGAAATCTGAAATCTTTGTGAAATTTTTTGAAATCTTTTGAAAATTTTATGAAATCTTTCAAATATTTTTGAAAGCTTTCTTTAATCTTTGTTTGTGAAATCTTTTATGTTCGTTTCAAATCATTGACATCTTTTAAAATCTTCTCAAATTTGTTGAAACCTTTTGAAATAGTTTAACATCTTTGAAATATTTTGTGAAATCTTTCGTACTCCTTTGAAATCATTGAAATATTTTAAAATCTTTGAAATGCTTTGTAATCTTTGAAATCTGGTGTACAGTACCCTTTTTGAAATCTTTGGAATTCTTGTATTCTTTTGAAATCTTTATGACATTTTTATAAAATCTTTGATGTATTTATGAAATCTTTCTGAAATATTTTTTATTCGTTTGAAATCATTAAAATATTTGTAATCTTTGTGAAATATTTTGAAATCTTAGAATTCTGGTTCACTATACCTTTTTTAAAATCTTTAAAATTCTTGAAATCTGAAATATTTTAAAATTTTTATGAAATCTTTGAAATATTTGTGAAAGCTTCCTTCAATCTTTGTTGTGAAATCTTTTATGTTCGTTTGAAATCATTGAAATCTTTTTAATCTGTGCAAAATATTTTCAAATCTTAAAAATCTGGTTTACAAAATCAATTCAATTCAATCATATTCCAGTTAAATATTCATAATTTTATTTGCAATCTCACCGAAAATTGAACTATTTTGTTGAAAATTGATCTTTTTTAGTTGAAAATTAATCTTCTTGTTCAAAAATTCATCTTTTCGGTTGAAAATTCAAATATTTCAGTAAAATATTCATCATTTTAATTGAAAATTCATTCTTTTGTTTGAAAGTATAACTACTTGGTTGAAAGTTAAACTTTTTTGTGAAAAATTGATCTTTTTGGTAAAAAATTCCACTATTCTAATTGAATTTTCCACCATTTTAGTTGAAAATGATGAATACCCTTTTTGAAATCTTTGAAATCTGGTGTACACGCCTTTTTCAAATCTTTGAAATCCTTGCAATCTTTATGAAATGTTCGAAATCTTTAGGCAATTTTTTTGAAATCTTTGTCAAATCTTTTATAATATTTGTGCAATTTTTCTTAAATCTTTGTTTGTGAAATCTTTTTCATTCGTTGAAATGATTGAATTATTTAAAATCTTCTAAAATGTTTTGAAACCTTTTGGAACATTTTCAAATCTTCGAAATGTTTTAAAATCTTTGACATCTTGTGTAGTAAATTTAAATCGCTTAAAAATTAGTAATTTTTAAATTGCTAATTAAACTTTCCAAAATTCAAACAATTCAATTGTAATTGCAAAATTAAAACATATGAAAAGGAAAAATTAAAAATTTAGCGTTCAACATGAAAATTCAGAACTTTAAAATTGTAACTATTTGAAGTACCGAAATTATTCAATTACTGATGTATCAACTTCCGATAGTTTCATTTTTATATTTTTTGATTTTAAACTCAATTTTTAATACTCTAATTTCAAATCGTTTAATTTTTAACCCTTCCTTTAGAATTATTATTCATTCTTGAACTTTTCCAATCAAATATTTTTCAATTTGAAATGATTCATTTGTTTTAATCTTTAACAGAAAATCTGACAATTTTAAGATATCAAATTGAAAATAAAAAATAAAAGAATACAAAACAAGGTTGCTGTAATATGATTCAAATTTTTGTAATTGTACAATTTTAAGTTTTTCAATTCCAAATTGCTCTATATTTACATCTAAAATGATTAAATTCAAAACTGACTATCAAGGTTTTTAATATGAAATTTTGAAATATTTAATAGCGGAATTGTCCTGACATTTTCAATATTTGAATTTGAAACTACAATATCGTTAAATTTAAAATTCGAAACCTCTAAAAATAATTCTAAAAATAAATTTTCAGGAAAAAACTTTAGTTTCAAGGCCTCAAAGATTAAACTGTTTTAGAATTACGCATTCAAAACTATAATTTTAAATCAAGAGTATAGAAATTTCAAAGATGATAAATATATTATTAATAAGTATCATATCTTGTAGTATCAAGTAACATTCAAAACGACTAGATAGATTTTTTCTTACTAAAAAATTTGATTTCTGTAAAAAAAAAATCACTGTCATTTTCACCGTTCAAAATTGCACGATTTTAAATATTGTGAGAAATATTGTGAATTTTTTTCCCCCCCGGGTGGATGGCCACCCTGAAAATATATTTTTATTCAGAGGAACGTACTTTTTGAGAGTGTTATTCTGCTCGTGTAATTCCATGTTCATTCTGCTGACATCAATAAGTTTCGATTCACGTGCTTCCAATATTTCCGTCATTTCCTGAATGCGCTTCAACAATTTTTCTATTTCTAAACTTGCATCGTCTGATCCGACACTAATTTCGCTCAGCTCTCGAGAATGGCCTCTGGTTTTTAAAGTCTTGGTGAGGAGGTCACTACTCTTGTTTAAAAACAATTTCGCTGGACTCGCTCTGGATTGGGTGGAACTCGAATCACCATTTGGACTGCAAAAATTTAGATATTGCAAGAATAAATTCATAAATTATTATCTTAAAAAATAAAGAAAAAATTACGTTACCAGTTTGAGGGGTGGGGGGGGGGGCGCAAAAACAAAGGTGTGCAACAAGGGAGGGGGGTTATAAGTGGAAATAACTTTACGAACTTAGATAACATTTAGAACTTAAACCCAATAAGAAAATCCAACTATATTTTTGGCTAAAAGTTCATTTTTTTTTATTGAAAAGGCTGCTATTATATTTTTGGTTCAGAATTCATCTCGTTTGGTTAAAAATTCTATTATTTGGTTGAAAATTTAATTATTTTGTTGAAAATGCAACTATATTGTTAAAAAGTCATCTCTTTTATCAAAAATTCAACTACTTTGTTGAAAATTCATTTTTTTACTTGAAGGTTCACATCTATGGTTGAAAATTGAACTATTTTGATGAAAATTCGTTTCATGTTTTGTTGAAAATAAATTTTTTTAACTGACAATTGAACTATTCCGTTTTTGGTTAAAAATTTATTCTTTGAGTTGAAACTTTAACCTTTTTGTTGTTGAAAATTCGTCTTTATTGGTAGAAATTTAATCTTCTTGGTTAAAAACTTACCCTTTTTGGTTAAAAATGCAATTGTTTGGTTGAAATATCAACTGTTACATGCTTCGTTGAGAATTCATCTTTTTTGTTTGAAAGATCGAAATTGTTAAATTTTAAAGCCAAAAGGACAAATTATCTACACAAAACAATTGTATTTTCAACCCGAAAATATTATTTTTTAACAATAAAGTTAAATTTCTACTAAAAAGTTGAATTTTCATAAAATTAGTTTAATTTTTAACCAAACAGTTAAATTTAAACAAAAAATATGCATTTTTAACAAAAAAGTTAATTTTCAACTGAATACTGTAATTTTCTACAAAACTTTTGAATCTTCAACCAAACCAGATTAATTTAAGACCAAACATTTGTGTTTTTAACCAAAAAGGATGAATTTTCAACCGCAAAGATTAATTTTCCACCAAAAAAGACGAATTTTTAATAAAATACATGAAATTTCAACCAGAAAAGATCAATTTTGAATAAAAAATATCAATTTTCAACAAAAAATGGAATAGTTTTATGGTTAGTTAGAAAAATTAATTCTCAACCAAAAAAGAAGATAATTTTCAACAAAATGGTTATATTTAAAAAAAAATACATGAATTTTCAACAATAGAGTTCAACCCAAAAGATGATTTTTTAACCAGGAAGATTAATTTTTTTAAATGGAATTGTTAAATTTTCTACTGAAGAGGTGAACCCAAAAAAATATAAATGTTTAATTTTTTCAAATAGAAAAGATGCATTTTGTACCAAATAGTTAAATTATCAACCAACAAGATGAATTTTCCAGCAAAAAGATTAATGTTCTACCAAAAAAACACGAGTTTTAAATAAAATACATTAATTTTCAACAAAATGATTGATCTTTAAAGCCAAAAGGTCGAATTATCAACCCGAAAATGTAGGAATTTTTAACAAAAAAATTAAGTTTCAACCGAATAATTTAATTTTCTACCGAATTGTTGAATCATCAAACAGATCAATTTAGACCCAAACATTTGCATTTTCAATACAAAAGGATGAATTTTCAACCAAGAAGGTTAATTTTCGACCAAAAAAGACGAATTTTTAACAAAATAGATACATTTTCAACAAAAGAGATGAATTTTCAACTAGAATGATGAATCTTAAAAAAATGCATTTTCAACAAAAGAGTTCATCCCAGAAGATTAATTTTCTAAAAATGGAATAGTTAATTTTTCAGTCAACTGGAATAATAGTTACATTTTCAGTTAAAAAAAAATAATTTTCAACCAAAAAAGAAACAAATTTTCAACAAAATAGTTCATTTTTCGGCAATAAAATTTCTTTTCATCCAAAGAAAAAACAAGTTTTCAATCAAATAGCTCATTTTTCAACCAAATAAATGATTTCGATAAATAAATTAATTATAATGATGAATCTTCAACCAAAAAAATTAATTTTTAACAAGAGAACTTAATTTTCAACCAAGTAATTTTATTTCCAACCTAAAAGATGAATTTTTAATTAAACTGATGAACATTTAATTGGAATACTTGAATTTTTAACCGAAAAGAAGAATTTTTAAACAAGGAGATTAACTTTCAAAGAAAAATATCTTTTTCTAAAAAAATAGATTTTTTAACAAAATACGTTAATTTTCAACGAAATTCTTGAATTTTCAATTAAAAACGACAACTTTTCAGCCAAATTGTTGAATTTTAAACTAGAAAAAATCAATTTTCAACCAAAAATGTAACAGTTAAATTTTCAGTTGGAGAAATTAATTTTCAACCAAACTGATAAATTTTCAACTAAAATTATGAATACCTACCAAAAAGATGAATTTTTAATAAAAAAAATTAATTTTCTACAAAAAAATAAAAATTTTCCACAAAGTACATACATTTTGAAACAAATAGTTAAATTTTTTAAATAAAAAATGTCAATATTCAACCAAATAGTTGAATTTTCATCCAAAAAAGATAAATTTTCAACCAAAAATACAATAATTGAATTTCCCGCTAAAAATCACATTCGTAATCCAAAAAAAGGATTTTCAGCAAAATAGTTAAAAAAAAAGATAAATTCGCAACGTACAATGTAACAAAATTTTCTATTATAATTTCGAAAAACTCTAAAAACTACTTGAAGTACTTTCTTTTTTTTTTTACGAATTGTTACTTGGAACAGGGATTTTTTTAAACTCCTTTCTTCTCAATCCGAATTATAATTCTTTAAAAAAATTCCCGTGCCATGTGAAAAAATCCCTGTTACATTAAGTGAAATTACATTTCTTTACGGGAACTCCCTGTCTCAAAATAAAAATGTAGAGTATGGTAGAGGTAAGGTAGCATTCACTACTTGGAGAAATCATACCTGTACCTCGATATTATTTCAATATCACTTGAAGTTGTCGTCTCCAATTCATCTCCAGACGTATGACCACTGGTTTGATCTGATCCAATTTTTACTAGATCCGATCGACTGTAATCAAAGTAAGATGATAATATTAACAAAAATTCGATCAAATTGATACACTCAATTTTAAAATAAAAAATTGGTCTTTGTATTTCCCCCACATTTGCGCACATACCTTTTAAAATTAAAGGTCAAATCATCGACAACTGTAATTTGGTGATTGTGAATTCTCTTTTGTTAAAGCTCCTTCGGCTTTAACGACCAGATTCTCATCGCGTGTCTCGTGCTTTGCACTCGATTTTCTCCGAAATGCGAACTTTTCTACATTATGTTCAACACTATTATATTAAATGTATATTACATTTATTTCTGTACCTCAAGCTGGCGCTGCTTATTCAGATATTGCAAAATAATGTATAAATTTTATTTTTCATGATTACTTCAATATTTGCTCTTTATTTTGCACTAATTTTTATTCTTACTACCCCGAAATACCTATCATTTCAATAAATTTATGTTATCACAATTCATAATATGTATCGGTATCGAAACATACGTATTTTCATTGTCTTGTTTTTATAATTAAAACAAAAGTGCCCATCCTATACAAAAAGGTTCTTATTATACATTTTATTGCAACTCGTGTCGTTTTTCCAAAAACTTAATTTTTTATATTTTTATTCTTATTTTTTACGATTGAAAAAAAAATCTACTCGCCCTTTCGAAAAATTAAAAATAACGAAATCGTAGATCCTCTTTAAGTAAACAACTTTCGCCTATTAATTTTTTTTTTCATAGCTTGTGTCGTTTGTCCAAAGATTAAATTTTTTTATTTTCAATGTTATTTTTTACGAATAAAAGAAAAACTAAGCTAAGCGTCCTATTAAAAAATAATTATAACAAATTTGTACATCTTTTTTCGCTGCACAATTTTTGTCTTCTTATCTCTTTTGGTATCTTGCATATTTTGACCGCAAAATGGAATTTTTCATTTTTCATTATTTTTTGTGCGATCCAATTTTGAATTTTTTATTTTTTCAAAAAATTCAAAAATTTGTTATGATAATCTTGTAGGACTTTCAAAAATAACGTTTTTCTTTTCTTGACTTTTTTTTCTCGTGCGTTGTTCCGCTTAAAATGTTCATTTTCGTTTGTTTTTTTGGATTTTGAAAATGCTATAAATCCGATAATTTTATTTTTATCGAAAAATGTCATTAGGATAAATTGTTCGAGTTTTCCAGTACTATGAATAGACTAGAGACACCTTAGTAAAAATCGTTTTTTCTGACTCAAGGGGTCTCAAAACGTGGAGATTTGACGAAAACCGACTAAGTAAAATTTTACATAAAACCAATACCTTCTCAATGAGAATGTAAAAAGATAAATTTACAAACCAGAAATATAATATTTCAATTTGCAGTTAGAAAATTAAATGTAAAAAAACGATTTTTCAGCCAAATTAATTAATTTTCAACTACAAAAATTAATTTTCAACTAGAAAGAAATGAATTGTCAACCAAAGAAATTATTTTTTACCACAATGATGAATTTTGACAACAAAAAATATGAAATTTTATCCAAATAGTGGATTTTTCAATCCAAAAAAACAAAAAATAGAATAGGTAAATTTTCTACTAAACAGATAATTTTTTAACGAAAAAGATGACATTTCTATCACAAAAGTTAAATTTCCCACAAAAAATGAAATAGTTAAAGTGAATTTTCAACTAAAATGATAAATCTTCAACTAAAAAAAAATTATGTTTTAACCAAATACATGAATTTCAAACTAAAAAGATAAATTTTCTACCAAAAATAAAGTAGGCTAATTTTCAGTTAGTAAAATAAATTTCCAAACAAAAAAACAAACGAATTTTCAGCAAATGAGTTTTTAACCAAAGAAATTAATTTTTAACCAAAAAACTGAAATTTCGACTAATGAGAGTACTCTTTTACAAACAAAAAAGGACAGATTTTCAACAAACAGTTAAATTTTAACTGAAAACAGATAAATTTTCAACTAAAAATAGAATAGTTAAATTTTCAGTAAAAACAATTAATTTTCAATCAAATTAAAGTAAATTTTCAGACAAAGAAGATTAAATTTCTATCAAAATATATAAAAATTAGACAACAAATGGAACAGTTACATTTCCAGTTGAAAAAATTAATTCTAAATAAAAGAAATCTCATTTTCAACCAAAAAGATCAATTTTCACATTTTCAAACAATAAGAAGAATTTTTAAGAAAGTACATGAATTTTCAACCAAATATTTGAATTTTTAAAGAAATTTCCAACCCAAAGGATGAATTAGTCACCAAGAAGATTATTCTCCCACAAAATTCGAGTTTTCCATAAAATACAGGAATTTTAAACCAGATATTTGAATTTTCAACTTAAGAAGATACATTTTGAACCAAATATGTACGAGTTAAATTTTCAGTTAAAACGATTAATTCTCATCTAGAAAACATAATTTTCAACAAAATAATTAAATTTTGGATAAAAGGAGGAGCATTCAACTAAAATGATGAAAGATCAACCAAATAAATGAATTTTTAACAAAGTTGTTCCACTTCTAACTAATTAGTTGAATTTTCTACCAAAAAAGATGAATTTTTTGTTGAAAATTCCTTGCGTTTCTGCTTATAAATTCAACTATTTAATAAAAATGTCATGTATTTTGTTGAAAATTCATCTCTTTGGTTGAAAATTTAACTAGTTTGTTGAAAATTTGTTTTATTTTTAGTTATAAATTAATGTTTCTAACTGTATAGCTATTCCATTTTTAGTTGAAAATGAATATTTTTTGGTTGAAGATTTATAATGTTATTTGAAAATCTACATCACTGGTTGAAAATGGAACTAGTTTTTAGAATTTTTGTTGTGTTTTTGTTTCAAAATTAATGTTTCTAACTGAAAATTTAACTGCATTATTTTTGGTTGAAAATTCATCTTTTTTGGATGAATAATTTTATTTGAAAATTCGTTAATTTTTGGCTGAAAATTGAAATATTCCATCTTTTTTAGTTGGAAATTCAACTATTTGATTAAAATTTCATGTATTTTGTTGAAAATGCTACGTTTAAAACAAAAAAGACGAAAACTCGTTTTATTTGATTGAAGTCGACTGATTTTTATTTAAAATTCCTCTCTTTTGGTAGAAAATTAATCTTTTTGGTCAAAAATGCAGCTGTTTGGTTCAACATTAATCTGTTTTGCTCGAGGATTCAACTATTTTGTTCAAATTCGTCTTTTTGGTTGAATTCAACTGTTTTTCATTTAAAATTAAATTATTAGTGAGTTGAACTATCAACTGTTACATTTTTTGTTGAAAATTCATCTTTTTTGGTTGATAATCCAAGTACTTTGTTAAAAGTTGAACTACTTTTTGTTGAAGATTCATTCAATTCCTTTTGTTGGAAATTCATCTTTCTGGTTAAAAATGCAGCTGTTTGGTTCAAAATTAATCTGTTTTGCTTGATGATTCAACTATTTTGTTGAAAATTCGTCTTTTTTGGTCGAATGCAACTGGTTTTCTTCCAAAATTAAATTATTTTTGAGTTGAAATATCAACTGCTATATTTTTTGTTGAAAATTCATATTTTTTGGTTGATAATTCAAGTACTTTGTTAAAAGTTGAACTACTTTTTCAGGGTGGCCGTTTTATTCGGAGAAAAAAATTCACCGTCATTTCCCGGGTTTTTCCCGGTTCGTAATCATTTTTCAAGGTCAATAAAATTGAAAAGTTCGAACTCTAAACTAAACATTTTTCTATTCGAAGTAATAAAAAAAATACAAATTACAGCACTCAAAGTGGAACTCTAGAATTTTAAACTTTTAAAATTAAAGTTTAAAAGTTTTTTAATTAAAAAATGTTGTATTTAAATGCTCAGCAAAAATGAAAACATATAAAATGGAAGGTATTAACACTTTTCAATTGCACAATTTTAAATGAAATGCAGATAAACTGCAAAAATTAGAATTTTTAACTTTTATAAATTATAGAGTTCAAAGATTCAGATTCAATTCCAAAAATATAAATCCACATTATCATTTTCAATCCTCTTAATTAAAGAATCAATCAATGATCTATAAAATTTGCAAAATTATATTATTTTAAGCAATTTTAAGCTAGAAACAGTAAAAATTGAAAAATTAAGATTTTTTAAAACTGTACACTTCTTAAATTAGAAGTTAAATTATTTTAATTTTAAATAGTTTAAACATATTTGAAAAGCTTCAAAATTTTATTTCAAAATCTTGTGAAATCTAGAAGTTCTTTTAAATTTTTTCAAATTTAAAATTATTTTTGAAATTTTTTCAGAACTTCTAAATATCTTTTAAAATGAATCGAATTTTTCCTACAATTTTCAGAAAATCCTGCAAATTAAAAAAATTTCCTTAAAATCTTCCAGATTCTTTTTTGACAATTTTGGAAATCTTTTTAAATCTTTTTAAATATTATCTCAAAATATTTTTCCGAAATGAAAATCCATTGTCAATTTACCTAGGAATCTTAAGAAAATGTTTTTATTCTTTTGAAGCCTTTCACAACTCTTAAAAAGCTTCTAAATTTTTTGTTTGAAATCTGTAAAAATCTACATTTTGTTTTAAATTAGGCTGTGGCTATTTGCACCGAAATTTCGTTACGAATAGCCGAATTTTGTCGGCAAACACACTTCATTTAAAGGATTTAAAATCCTTTCAAGTTTTAAATTAATTTTGAATCTTTTCAAAACTTCTAAATATCTCTTAAAATTACTCAAATTTTTTCTACAAATAATAAGTGTTCAACTGTTATTTATACATCAAAATTCAACAACTTCACTTACAAATTAAACATTTTTTAAATAGAACAATTAAAATTGTAATGTTCATAATTCAGTTTCAAATTGTTTACTTTTAAATATTTGGTTTCAATTTACTCGTCTTAAATGAAGAGTCAACAGGGTGTCTACTCAAATCCTGGAAAAAAATTCCCTGACAATTCCAGGTTTTTTCCAGGTATCTCAAGTTTTTTCCAGGTATAATTTTTCATAGCATGGAGCCATTCAAATATTTCGCATATTTAAAAAAAATCGACTCGGAATATGTATACAGTTTCGCGAGTTTATTATAAATAATGTTTTTTTCAGTTTCTAGGAATTCAATTAATATTACAAGATATTCTTAAATATTTTAGCACGATCAATTAATTAAATAATTAAATAATACTAAAAACATAATTAATCATTTTTTGAATTTGTCTCTCAAAGTCCATGAACTTAAATAATAATTCAAACAAATTTTTATTTTATCTACTTATACTTAGAATTCAGTGCATATTTTGGTAAAATTAATGTGGGCACTATATGAAATTCAATTTTCAATTTAAACCGATTAAAATTCCTAACTTTTCAAGTAAAAATTTGGATTTTTAAAAAGATAGATGATTTTTGAACCAAATAGTTGAATTTTCAAACAAAAAGACGATTTAAAAAATAAATGCATTCATTCTCAATTAGACAGTTAAATTCTCAACTAAAAAAGATCAATTTTCAAACAAATAGCTGAATTTTGAACTAAAAAATATAAGTTTTCAACCAAAAATGGAACAGTTAAATTTTCAGTCAAAGAAAATAATTTTCCACAAAAAAAAAACAGATTTATTTTAAAAACAAATTTAATTTAACTTCCAACCAAACAGTTTTATTTTCAAGCAAAAACATGAATTTTCAACTAAAATTATGAATATTTAGCTGGAATATTTAAATTTTCAACCAAGAAGATGAATTTTCTACCACAAAGACGATTTTTCAAGAAAATACATGAATTTTCAACTGAAATGATCATATTTTAACTGGAATAGTTAGTTTCTCGACCAAAAAGATGAATTTTCAACCAAGAAGATTAATTTTTACAAAAGAACACGAATTTTCAATAAAATACATGAATTTTCAATTGAAAAGATAAATTTTCAACCAAGAATTGAAAGAAAAAATTACTTTGCAACAAAAAAAAACTAATTTTGAAAAAAATAGTTACATTATCAAACAAAGTGATGAATTTTCAATTGGAATAGTTGAATTTGAAACTAAAAACATGCATTTTCAACTAAAATGATGAGTCTTCCACAAGAATCATTAAATTTAAAACAAAAAGATTAATTTTGAATCCAGAAGGTTAATTTCTACCAAAAAAGTCAACATTTTCAACTAAAAAAGATAATTTTTCAACCAAATATTGAATAGTTACATGTTCAGTAAAAAAAATAATTTTCAACAAAAAAAAAACATTTTCAACAACATAGTTAAAGTTGCAACAAGAATAGTTCAATTTTCAGTAAAACAATTAATTTTCAGCCAAATAAAAAACGAATTTTTAACAAAATAGCTCATTTTTCAACCAAGGAGATGAACTTTCAATTAAAATGATGAATCTTTAACAACAAAAAATTAATTTTTAACAACAGAGTAACTCACCGCCAAGTAATTAAATCTTCATTCAGAAAAGATGAATTCGGAACGAAAAATGTAGTAGTTCATATTTCAACCCGAAAAGAAGGAATTTTCAACAAACTGCACGAATTTTCAACTAAAACCGACCAATTTTCAACCAAAAAACCGAATAGTTAAATTTTCAGTTTAAAAAATTGATTTCAAACAAAAAAAACGATTTTTCAATAAAATAGTTCGATACAGTAATATAAAGCTACTTTTACAAATAAAGAATCATTGTTATTCTATTTAATATTGCAATTAAAAAAAAATTAAGCATCCTCTCGAAAAAATTCCATGACTTTAAAAAAAAATCCCTGACATTTCCAGGTTTTTCCAGGTATATAAAAATTCCCTGACAATTCCAGGTTTTCCAGGTTTTCCAGGTAGGGTAGACACCCTGGTCAAATACTGAATATTAAATAATTATACTTTTTCTTAATTAAAAATTTCAAATTGAATGGGTTAAAAATGGAATATTTTAGGCTGAAACAATAATTTAAATTTAATGAAAGTCTTCAATTATGAATATATTATTATGAAGTTATTTTTAAGTTGCAAATAGTTTACAAAGTTTCAATCGGACGTTTACATTTTTTTAATGACTAAGACTTTCGAATTGAAACAGTTTAATTTATAACGTTAAAATCTGGAAATTCTTAAATTTTGAACGGATTTAGAATCGTTTTGTCAAATCAATTATTGTTCACTTTTTAATACTTAAAGTAAAAAACCCTTTTAAAAAATAATTTATTTATTTATATTTACAGTTGATAAAATAAACATGTTTTTTATCAAAAATTTTCAACTTCATACGCTTTTAATTTTTAATTGTTTAAGTCTTCAAGACTGCATTAAAAAATTATAAAATGTACGCTTAAAAATAAAAATCTAAAATGGAAAATTTTTAAAGTACAAGAAAAAAGTAATTGAAAGTAATTGAAAATTAAATTAGTTATTATTAAATAAATTAATTATTTAAATAAATTAGTTTTTTAAGTAATTGAAAAAGATAAAAATTCAACTAATTATTTTAAAATCTGTTGAAATCGAATTTGGACAGATTTTTCTTCTAAAGATTTGTAAAATTACCGGTCAAAAAATAAATTCACTGTCATTTCCCGGTCTCAAAAAATTCCCGGTTTCCCGGTCCAGCGGCCACCCTGTTTTTGTTGAAGATTCATTATTTTAGTTGAAAATTCGTTTTTGGTATTGTTGAATATTAAATTATTATATATAATAATAAATATAAATTCTTGAGCATTTAAAAACTCTATAATCCCGGTCACTTCCCGGTCCACACCCTGTTCCTACTTTTGAACGTTAAAAATACAATTTTGATATAAAAATAAACAAAATGTTGGAAAATAAACCGAGTTTTTTTCTAAAGAAGGGGTAATTAGTGCGCGCATAATGATCTAGTTTTTAAAATTTTACCTTTCAGAAGATATTGGTGAATTCTCACGTGGAACTTCCGTGCAGTGTCTTTCTGTATCACTGTTATCGCTTTTATCGCTCTTCTCGTACATGGCATCAGCCAGCATCGATTTAACAGAAAAACTCGCCGTCAGAGGCGCTTCGGTGATTTTTGGCTCGGTAGAAGCCAAGGTGGCATTATCTTCAGAGCTGCTTTCGATCAAAGTTCCTTCGCAACTCGAATCAGTCAACATCAAATACTGATCTGGTCCTTCAGCAATTTCAGTCTTTGTATTGGGCAGATTTTCTGGCTCAGGTGGTTCAATCGTCGAGTTTTTCAGCTGCTCAAAAGGATCCAATTCGGAAATATTTTTAGCTGATTCAAGATACTCTGTCTTCCTAATAGGCTGCGTCGTTATCGGCTCGAGTGGCAAATGCAAATTAGGTTTCTCCTTTATAGAATCCAGACTTGAAGTCAGCGGATACTCACTAGAGTTTAAATCTGCGAGCGAGTCGTGCATCTTCAAATTGGACTCTGAAAACTCTTTTGCTTTTTGATCAACTTGTTGAAACGATTCCATGATCGTCATGACTGTACTTTCGGAAGCAGAGGTGTAAGAATCTTCAGCCAAACTAATTTCATCCGATTCGTCAACATCAGGAATCACTTTAACACTGTCTGGTGAAATTTTAGTTGCAGCTTCCGACTCTTTTTGCACTGATGCAGCACAGATGTCTGCTCTGCTTTTACTTTCAGAATACGAACTAACTGTTTTCGCTTCTTCCGTCGGGGACTCATAAGGAGAGATGTCTGATTCATTTTCTAAAATATCGATTGTACTAGAGGCTCTATCAGATGAAGAAGACTTGAAATGCTTCTGTTCCGTTGGCGACAAAAAAGGACTACTATCGCTTTTCCAGTCACCCAAAACTTCCACCGAACTTGGAGAAGTCACAGAACTATCAGGCAAGATCTCAACTGATTCGGAATTAAATTTTGGACCCGAGAACGAAGGACTTGACTGACTGACGGAATTCACTTCTGAATCGGGAGTTGTTGTACAATCTGTACTCGGTTGGGATCCAAGGATCTCAACACTTTCCGAACTCCTCTTGTCACTTTCACAAGAAATCACAGACACTCTTTTTAGAGACTGACCAGCTTTTAATTCACTTTTCTCAAAACTGCTGTTGCTCTTTTCAATTTCAGAACTGGTTTTGCAATCTTCTTTCTCAATTTCTGACTCTTCCAAAGGAAAACTGCCCGAAGATGAAGGGTTTTCACTAAAAGTGGAATCTCTGCTTTCATTTTTTAAACTCGAAGAATTGGAACATTCGCCGACTAAACTTGCGGAATCAGACGGACAAGATGGAACGTGTGGTTGCTCGATGTTGTCTTTCAGGAATTCTTGAAAGGATTTCGAGTGCTTCATAGTTTTTAATCCTCCTTCAATGCCCTTTGGATTTTCGAAAAATGATCCAGTAAAACTTCCCCAAATACTGGTGTTTTGTTGCTGTGGTAAATTGGTTTTTTCTTCTGTAGATTCTTTTTTTTCTGCTGATTCTTTTTCTTCTAATCCCCAAGTTTCAAAAAAGTCGGTCATTTCAGCCGCGGGTGCTTGCGCCGCTTTTTGTTCTTCATCTTTGATGTCCAGGGCCTTGTCTATTGTCTTTTGGGCTTCCTTAAGTGCGGACTTTGCCAGGCTGGCAAATCCCGAGGCGTCGAACCAACTCATTCTTCCTCATATCTGAAAATTTAAAAGAAATTCAATTTTAAATAGTGTTTTTCTTTTTAATTAGCCGAGATCATATTTCTACAGGGCCTAAAATGTTTCCAATTTCGGACTACACACATTTTTTATGTCGACTTCCAAAGAAGCAAAAAAAAAAACGTTTTTTCAACTGTTCTGTTCAGAAAAATCAATTGAAATGCAAAAACTGAGCTAAGTAAAATAATAATTAAATGAAGCTGTGAAATCAAAGTTGGCTAAATAAAATTAAAGAATAATAATAAAAATTAATTTATTACGAGTGTTAAAAAATTAATTTTTTCGATAATTTCGTTTATCGACAATTGACTCTTTAATAACATAAACACCGCTAAGTTTTTATAATTTTTAAATTTTGTTTATAAATTGTTTTCCTAAATTTAAACTCTAAAACAAAATGCCAAAGTTTTTTTTAATACAATTGTTTTAGAAAACATTTCACTTTTAAACCCAAAAAGATTAATTTTAAACAAAAAAGTTAATCTTTAACCAAGAAAGACTGATTTTCTACCAAAAAGACGAATTTTAAACAACATAGCTAAATTTTGAGATAAGGATGAAAAAAAATGAATTTTCAATTTAAAAGGAAGGATTTTCTATCCAAAAAGATGAATGTTCAACAAAACAGTGGATTGTTTGACCAAAAAGGATGACTTTTAAACAAAATAGTTTAATTCACAGCGAAATAATTAAACTTTCCACCAAATAGTAGAACTTTTAACCAAAAGAGATAAATTCTGAATCCAAAATATAAAAGTAGACTTTTCAAACAAAGATTTAAAGTCGAAATACATTGCATTTTCAACAAAATAGTAGAATTTTGAACAAAAAAGATGAATTTTCAACAAAAGAGGTGTTTCTTCTATCTAAAAAGTCGAATCTTTTGGAAGTCATTTAACTTTTAAAAGCGAAAAGATGAATTTTTAACAAGGAAGTTAATTTTCAACCATATAGTTAAATTTACAAAATTTCAATTATTATTTTATAAATTTTTAAATAAATAAATTAAATAATTCTAAATTTAAGTCAAAATTAAATACTGAAATTTTAGTACATGCTTTACAGGACAAAATGTTCCCATAAATAAAATTATTATGTGGATACTATATTAAATTCTATTTGAAACGCTTTAAATTCCGAACCTTTCAAGAAAAAACATAGCATTTTCAACAAAATAGATGAATTTATTATATTATTATATTGTAATATATACACAAATATTGAATTTTCAGCCAGAGGAATTTTCAACAAAATAGTTAAATTTTTTGCCAAAGAGATGAATCTTCAACCAATAAAATGAATTTTTAACAAAGTAGTTCAACGTTTAACCAATTAATTAAAATTTTAACCAAGAAGGTTCATTTTGTACCAAAGAAGACAAATTTTCAACTAAAAACGATCAATTTTCAAAAAGAAATGGAACAGTTAAATTTTCAGTTATAAAAATCAATTTTCAATCATCAAAAAAAAAATGTTTAATAAAAAAAATCATTTTAACCAAACAGATGAATGTTCAACCAGTAAAATGAATTTTTAACAAAGTAGTACGACCTTCAACCAAGCAGTTGAATTTTAAGCTAAAAAAGATCAATTTTCAACCAAAAATGAAATAGTTAAATTTTCAGTTAAAAAAATTAATTTTCAAACCAAAAAAATCGAATTTTCAACAAAATAGTTCAATTTGCAAACAAAGAGATGAATCTTTAGCGAATAAAATTAATTTTTAATAAAACAGTACAACTGTCCACCATTTAAAGATGTTATCGTCCGCGTTTGAAATTTTTTAATTAATTAAAATTTCGATATTAAAGCGATTACTTCAGACAAATAATTTTTTAAGAACAAGAAAAAAATATACGGACTGAGGCAAACTTTATTTTGTTCTTCAAAAATTATTTGTCTAAAGTAATCGTTTTCACATCGGAATATAAATGAATTACAAAACAATTGGAATATTCAACTAAAAAATATGAATTTCCAACAAAAATGTTAATTTTCTACCAAGCAGTTGAACTTTTCATAACATAATTGAATTTTCTAAGAAACTGTTGAAATTACAAGCGAGAAAAGGGAATTTTCTACGAAACAGTTGAATTTTCAAGCCGAAAAAGCGACTATTCAACAAAAAGGTTTATTTTCAACAAAAAAAGATAATTTATCAAGCAAAAATACAATAGTAGATACTAGTTAAAAAAATTAAGTTTTCAATAAAAAACACGAATTTTCAACAAAATAGTTAAATTTTGGAACCAAAAAGATAAATCTATGATAAAAAAAAAGAATTTTTAACAAATTAGTTCAACTTTCAACCAAGCAGTTGAATTTTCAACCAAAAAGGGAATTTTCAAACAAAAATGTAATATGCAGTGGCATTTTCAGTTCAAAAAAATTAATTTTCAGCCCAGAAAAACGAATTTTCAACAAAATAGTTCAATTTCCAATAGAGAGATAAATTAAATGCGAACCGAATTAATAGAGTCCAATAAGAAAATCCAACTATTTTTGATCAAATGTTAATTCTTTTCGGATGAAAAACCAACTATCACATTTTTAATTCAGAATTCATACTTTATGGTAAAATATTGTATTATTTCGTTGAAAATTCAATTTACAAATAAAAAAGATCAAGTTTCAACCAAAAATAGAATTGTCAAATTTGCTGTTAAAAAAATTAATTTTCAACAAAAGAAAAACTAATTTTCAAAACATGCTTACACTTTCAACCAGAGAAGAATCTTTAATTAAAATGATGAATCAACAAAGAAAAAGAAATCTTTAACAGAAGAGTTCAACTTTTAACTAAGTATTTGAATTTTTAACAAATAAGATTAATTTTTTCCTAAAAAAGACGAAATTTCAACAAAATACAGGAATTTTTAACCAAATAATTTAATTTTCAACCAAAAAGAAAAGTTCTTGACCAAGAAGATTAATTTTCTAAAAAAAAAAATTCAACTAAAAACAATCAAGTTTCAACCAAAAATTGAATGGTCAAATTTTCAATAAAGAAAAAAAATTTGCAGCAAAAGAAAAACAAAGTTTCAACAAAATACACCTATTTTTAACCGAATAGTTAAATTTTTAAGTAAAAGCGATCAATAATTTTCTAACAAAAATGGAATAGTTAAATTTTCGGTTTAAAAAAATTAATTTTCAACTGAAAAAAACAAACAATTTTTAACCAAATAGTTCAACTTTCAACCAAACAGTTGCATTCTTAACCAAAAAAAAAAGTAATTTCTACCAAAAGGACGAATTTTTAATAAAAGAGTTGAATTTTCAGCCAAGAAAGATTTTTCAGTCAAGAAGCAAACAAAAATTGAACCAAATAGTCGAATTTTATGAATTTTCACGTAAAATTATGAATCGTCAACAAAAAAAAAAAGGAATTTTTAATGAATTATTTAAACTTTCAACTAAACAGTTCTATTCTTAACCAAAAAATATGTAGTTTCTACTAAAAAAGACGAATTTTGAACTAAAAAAGATCAATTGTTAACCATAAATAGGATGCTCAAAATTTTAATTAAAAAAATTAATTTTCAGCAAAAGGAAAACAAAGTTTCAACAGAAATACAGAAGAAAGAAAAACAGAATACACTAATTTTTAACCAAATAGTAAAATTTTCAACTAAAAGCGATCAATAATTTTCTACCAAAAATTAAATAGTTAAATTATCGACAGAAAAAATTTAATTTTTAACGGGAAAACGAATTTTCAACCAAAGATATGAATCTTAATCCACCAACATGAATTTTTAACCAAATAGAAGAATTTTCATTCAAAAAGATGAATTTTTAACAAAGAAGATTAATTTTCTACAAAAAAAGACGAAATTTCAACAAAAAAAGTCCATTTTCAACAAAAAATATAATGGTAAAATCTCCAGTTAAAAAAAAAGAACAAATTTTCAACACAATACTTAATTTTAAACGAAATACTTAAATTTTGAACTAGAGATGAATTTTCAACTAAAATGCTAAATCTTAAAACAAAAAGTTGAATTGAATGGAATAGTTAAAACGGTTAAAAAAATTAACTTTCAACCAAGAAAAAAAAAAGAATTTTCAACCAAATAGTTACATTTTAACCAAATAGAAGAATTTTCATTCAAAAAGATGAATTTTTAACAGAGAAGATTAATTTTCTACCAAAAAAAGACGAAATTTAAAATAAAAAAGTCAATTTTCAACAAAAAATATAATAACATATCTCCAGTTAAAAAAAAAAATTTCCAAAAAGAAGAAAAAATTGTTCAACAAAATACTTAAATTTTCAACGAGAGATGAATTTTCAACTAAAATGATGAATCTTAAAACGAAAAAGTGAATTGAATAGAATAGTTAAAACGGGTAAAAAAATTAATTTTCGACAAGAAAAACGAAATTTCAACCAAATAGTTACACTTTCAACCAAAGAGATTGAAATATAAAAATAAATAAATTAATTTAAAAAAAAAATTAAATCAACCAAAAAAATTATTTTTTAACAAAGTAGTTAAACTTTCTTAACCTAATTCTTAATAAAAAAGACGTAGTTTCTACAAAAAAGATGTAATTTCTACAAAAATAAGAATTTTCAACAAGAGCTGAATTTTCAACTAAGAAAGATTTTCCAAACGAGACAGACAAAAAATTTGAACTAAATTGTAGAATTTTTAAGCCGAAAAGACAAATTTTCTATAAAACAGCTGAATCTTTAACCAAATGGGATGAGTTTTTAACAAAATTGTTGAATGTTCAATAAAACAATTAAAGTTTCGACCAAATAATAAAATTTTAAACAAGAAAGGATGAATTTTCAACAAAAAATATAATAGTTGACTTTTGAACCAAAAAGAATTAACTTATTTATTGCGTTCTATTAATAATTCAGTTCGCATTTAAGTGGGAAAACGACAAAAAATGGAAAACGAGAGGAATAGGGAAAAGACAAATTAGCATACGTTAAATAAACAGAAATTTTTATAATATATAGACTAAAGAATAATAGTTTAAATGAAAATTCATTTTTAATACTTTAAAAATATTATCTTAGAAGACTGGAAATTTTCCTTAGAAAGTAAAGCTAATTTTCCACTGCACTCTTTTTGATTTCCGACTACAAAACTTTTAAATCCGAACTACAAAAAGTATGTCGAACTACGTAACATTTTAGGCCCTGGATTTATACTTTTTTTGAATTTCTAATTCAAAAATCTACAATTGAATCTGCAAGCATGCAAATCTGCTTTCGATAAACTACTATTTTACATTTGAAGTTATACATCTTACAACTTTAGCCGCATTAAAAAATTAACGATTGTGTAACAAAAATGTAATAGTTAATACTTCAACCAAAACAGATTTTAATTTTCAATTGAAAACAGATGAATTCAACCTAAAAAGACGAATTTTCAACCAAAAATACATGAATTTTCAATCACATAGAAAAATTCTCTACTGAAAATGAGAAGTTTTCAATCAAAAATGGAATAGTTGCATTTTGAGTATAAAAAATTAATTTTAAATCCAGAAAAACGAATTTTTTACAAAATAGTTCAATTTTCAATACAGAAATGAATTAAATGCGAACTGAATTAATAGAGCCCAATAAGACCAAAAATAGAATTGTCAAATTTTCTGTTTAAAAAATTAAGTTTTAGCAAAAAATCAACAAAAGACTCAAATTTTCAGGTAAAAAAATTAATTTTCAACTAAAAAAACGAATGTTTAGCAAAATAGTTCTATTTTAAACCAGAGATGAATCTTTAACTATTAGTCGAATTAAAAAAAAGAATTCTTCACGAAAAATGCAATAGTTGATATTTCAAACAAAATAGATTGATGCTCAACAAAATAGTTGAATCCTAAACCCAAACAGATTAATTTTCTACCAAAAGAGATGATTCTTTAACAAAATTTTTGAATTTCCAATAAAGTAATTAAACTTTCAACCAAAGAGATGAATTTAAAAATTATGAAACTTCAACCAAAAAAAAAATAATTTTTTCAATCAAGACAGTAAAAAAATTTGAACCAAATTGTCGAATTGTTAAGCCTAAAAGACAAATTTTCTATAAAACTGTTGAATATTCAACCAAAAGGGATGAATTTATAAGAAAATTGTTGAATTTTCAACCAAAAAATTAAAGTTTCGACCAAATAATAAAATAGTATATCAATAAAGATGAATTTTCAACCAAAAATATAATAGTTGACTTTTTAATTTTTAAGCCAAAAAGATTAATTTTCTACAAAATATTTGAACTTTCAATAAAGAAGGATAACTTTTTTTTACAAAATTGTTGAATTTCTAACAAATTAATTAAATTTTCAACCAAACAGATGAATTTTTACGAAAAATTATGAATCTTCAACTAAAAATTAAAATACGGAAAAGAACTGAAAAGCCGAATTTTCAACAAAAAAGACATGAATTTTCAATCAGATAGTAGAATTCTCTACTGAAAATGATAAATTTTTAATCAAAATGGAATAGTTGCATTTTTAGTTGAAAGAATTAATTTTAAACCCAGAAAAAGAATTAAATGTGAACTGAGTTAATAGAGTCCAATAAGAAAATCCAACTATTTTTGGTCGAAAGTTAATTTTGTTTCAGTTGAAAAGCCAACTATTACATTTTTGGTTCAGAATAAATATTTTTTGGTAATAAATTGTATTGTTTGATTGAAAATTCAACAATTTTTGTAGAAAATTCAACTATTAGGTTCGAATTGAACTTTTTTATTCCGAATTAATATTTTTAAAGTGATAAAAGAGAACGAATTTCAAAGTAGTTTAACATTCAATCAAGTAATTGAATATTCAACCAAGTAATTAAATATTCAACAAAGAAGATTTATTTGATACCAAAAAATATGAATTTTCAACTAAAAACTATCAACTTTTAATAAAAAATGAAATAATAAAATAATTTTCAATTGAGAAATAAATTTTCAACAAAGAAAAACAATTTTCAACAGAATAGTTACATTTTCCACCAAATCATCCACTAACATGAATTTTTAACCAAATAGTTGAATTTTCAACCAAAAATATCAATTCTGGACCCTGGAGATTAATTTTCTACCAAAAAGGCGAATTTTCAACTAAAAACGTCCAACTTTCAATCAAAAATAGAATTGTCAAATTTTCAGTTAACAATTTCAGTTCAATTTTCAACCAGAGATGAATTTTTAACTCAAATGATGAATCTTTAACAAAAAAAAATGAATGCTTAACAAAGGAGTTAAACTTTCAACCACGATTAAAATTTTTAATCAAGAAGATTAATTTTTTCCTAAAAAAGACGAAATTTCATCAATATACACGAATTTCTAACCAAATAGTTCAATTTTCAACCAAACAATTGCATTATTAAACAAAAAAAATGTAATTTCTACCAAAAGGAAGAATTTTCAATAAAAGAGTTGAATTTTCAGCCAAGAAAGATTTTGCAGTCAAGAAGGAAAAAAATTTAACCAAATAGTCGAATTTTTAAGTCAAGAAGATTAATTTTTTACAAAATAGTGAAACTTTCAATCACAAAGGATGACTTTTTTTACAAAATTGTTGAATTTCCAACAAAGTAATTAAATTTTCAACAAATCATATGAATTTTCACATAAAATTATTAATCGTCAACAACAAAAAAATGAATTTTTAATTAATTATTTCAACGTTCAACTAAACAGTTCTATTCTTAACCAAAAAATATGTAGTTTTTACCAAAAAAAGACGAATTTTCAACTAAAAAAGATCAATTGTTGACCATAAATAGGATGTTCAAATTTTTTAGTTAAAAAAAAATTAATTTTCAGCAAAAGGAAAACAAAGTTTCAACAAAATAAACACATTTTTAACCAAATAGTTAAATTTTCAACCAAAGGCGATCAATAATTTTCTATCAAAAATTAAATTGTTAAATTATCGGCAGAAAAAAATGAATTTTTAACAACAAAAAAAACGAATTTTCAACCAAATATATGAATCTTCATGAACGAACATAAATTTTTAACCAAATAGAAGAATTTTCATTCAAAAGGATGAATTTTTAACAAAGAAGATTAATTTTCTACCAAAAAGAGACGAAATTTCAAATAAAAAAGTCAATTTTCAACAAAAAACATAATATAAATATAAAAAAAGAACAAATTTTCAACACAATACTTAATTTTCAACAAAATACTTAAATTTTCAACTAGAGATGAATTTGCAACTAAAATGCTAAATCTTGAAACGAAAAGTTGAATTGAATGGGATAGTTAAAACGGTTAAAAGAATTAACTTGCAACCAACAAAAAAAAAAGAATTTTCAACCAAATAGTTACATTTTAACCAAAGAGATGAATCTTCAACCAATAAAATTATTTTTTAACAAAGTAGTTAAAATTTCTTAACCAAATTCTTAATAAAAAAAGATGTACTTTCTATAAAAAAAACGAATTTTCAACAAGATCTGAATTTTCAACCAAGAAAGATTTTGCAGACGAGACAGACAACAAATTTGAACTAAATTATCGAATTTTTAGGCCGAAAATAAGAATTTTCTACAAAACAGTTGAATCTTCAACCAAAAGGGATGACTTTTTAACAAAATTGTTGAATTTTCAACAAAACAATTAAAGTTCCGACCAAATAATAAAATTTACAAGCAATAAAGATGAATTTTCAACGAAAAGTATAATAGTTGACTTTTCAACCAAAAAAAGTTATTTATAGAAAGAAAAATAAGAAAACTGGAAATTTTCCTTAGAAAAAAAAGTTAATTTTCCGCTGCACTCTTTTTGATTTCGGGCTAGAAACTTTTAAATCCGAACTACAAAAAGTGTGTCGGACTACGTAACATTTTAGGTTTTAGCCCCTGGATTTATACTATTTTCCAATTTCTACTTCAAAAATCTACAATTTAATCTTCAAGCATGCAAATCTGCTTTCCATAAACTACTATTTTGCATTTAAAATTATACATCTTACAACTTGAACCGAAATAAAAAATAAACAATTGTGTAAAATGGACAAAGAATGTGAGGTTATGTACAAATATTTTCTTAAGATTTTAGCGCAGGAGCTATATTCATTTTCAGAGACCAAATAAAGGAAAAGGAAGGATGACTAAAGATTTAAGAAAAAGTAAGCCTCATCGAGCCTCGACGAAATTCTAAAATTTAAGCTTACTTGAAAAATTTGACAGTTTTCACGGTTGAGGTTATGCGTTCTGACATATAAGGGTGGGGTTATATACCTTAGACAGCGAAATACAGTGAATGTCACTATTTCACACCTCCTACTTCATAAATAAGAACCATTATCATACACACACGATTATTTTACATTTATTGGAAAAATTATAACCCGAAATATGTGGGAAAGGCTTGTTTATCAATAGCAGATTAGCAGTCGACATTACACTGGTCAGGCAGTCGACATTTTGACGTAGCACGATTTTCTTCTGTCAGCCGCTAGGCAGCGCTAGCTGTTTTAGTCTAAATTCCGCGAAAATTCAAATTTATTTCATGAAAAAACATTTTTATACAAATTAATAATAAAAGTTTATCGTTTATTCATAAAATAGAGTGAAAGTGCAAGTCATTTATTTTCACAAGGAAAAAATAATATTTTTTTTTTGCGTAGTTCTGAATTTCACAAATATAATATTATTGTATATTGAAAGAACGTTTCAAAGTACGTGTTTTCTTAACTTTTTCTATTTTTTATATCGAATAGTGGGATTTTCAACTAATAAAGACAAATTTTGAAATCAGAATTAAATAATCAAATTTTTAACCAAAAAGATGAATTTTCATACAAGAAGAATAATTTTCGACTGCAAAGACAAATTTTCAACAAATTATATGAATTTTCAATCGAATAGTTGAAGTTTCAACTAAACAAGGTAAATTTTCAATTTAAACAAAAAGACGAATTTTCAACAAAATTGTTAGATTTTCCACTGAAAAAATTAATTTTCCACGAAGAATGGAATAGTTAAATTTTCAGACAAAAAATTGAATTTTCAACATAAGAATTCAATTTTCAAAGATAAAAAAAAAATTTAAAAAAAAAAACAACAATTTTTGAACCAAAAAAATTGATTTTCAACCAACAAGAAAACATTTTTTCAATAAAATAGTCAAATTTTCAACAGGATGTATATAAATTTTCGAACATATAGTTTCATTTTCAACTAAAAAATGAATTTTCAACCAAAATTGGGATAGTTAAAGTTTCAGATAAATATTTGAATTTTCCACATAATAGTAAAAGGGTTGCGAAAGTAGAAACATAGAAAATGGGGTGTTGAAAGGCGGTTTTGAAATATGGTCAGGAGTAGGTAGTGAATCAAATCGTAGTCAAGGGATCGGTTTAATTATGAATAAAAAAGCAAGACAGCATCTCAAAGATCATGATTTTGTATCTCCCAGATTGTTGTGGGCTAGAATGAAGGTAGGAATCAGAAGGTTATTTATCATAGCGTGCTACGCCCCAGTTGACAGTGAGCCGCGAGAAGTCAAAGACGCTTTCTGGGACACTTTAAATGACACAATAAGTACTTGCGATCCAGGTGAAAGAATAATTCTGCTAGGAGATATGAACGGATGGGTCGGCGTTCAACGTCAGGATACAGATACAGAAAGGGTACTAGGTAAATTTGGGGATCCAAGAAAAAATTATAACGGGGAAAAATTAGTTAGCTTATGCCTAGAAAAGGGCCTATTTATTACCAATACTTGGTTTCGACATAAAATGATCCACACGTACACTTGGTGTAAAGGAAATAACCGCAGTGTAATTGATTTCGTTATTGCGGATGAAAGACTAAGAGAACTAGTCAAAGATACAAGAGTCATGAGGGGTTCCGAATGCAATACTGATCATTATCTTTTAATCTCTAAAATAAACTTAGGCCGGGGATGGAAAAGAAAGAGAACAGAAAAAACGAAACAAACTCGAATAAAGATTGAAAATTTACAGAAACCGGAAGTGCGAATAGAGTTTCAAAATAAGTTAAGCGAACGCATAGATAGGACAACTTGGGAAGCGCTTACGAGCAATAAAGATATAGAGGGCGCGTGGGCTTTATTACGGGATATCATTGTTAAAACTGCAATTGAAGTGTGTGGTACGGCAGTGGTAGGAAGAAAGTCTGGTGATGCATGGTGGAATGATGAAATTCAAGCAGCCCAGCGAGAAAAGAAAAAAGCGCACAAGAGAACATTAAACATGACAGGTCTTAGCGATGAGGAGAGAAATAGACTCAAAAATGATTACAAAGACAAAAAGAGGAAAATGAAACGACTAGTCAAGGAGAGTAAAGAAAAAATCAGAACAGAAGAAGAGAACAAAATACAAAACGGCTTTGGAGGAATAATGAAACTACTATATAAACAGTTGAAGGAAAGTAAAAGTACAGAGTTTGCTAGCATGAGAAACAGCAAAGGTGAAATGCTATATGATATAGACGGGATAGTAGACGCTTTAAAAGACTCTTTTAAAGAACTATTAGGAGGTGAAGATATAGGACAACAAAACTACGACATAGAACATAATGCATTAGAAAACCCAATTGAAAAAGTCTGTGTCACTGAGGTCCGAGACATAATTAAGAACTTGAAAAACGGTAAGGCTGCTGGCATAGACAGTATTAGTGCTGAAATGCTCAAATACGGTGGCGAGTACATACCTCACAGGTTGTGCGAATTAATAAATTTATGTATCGAGACGGGGAAAGTCCCAGACGATTGGAAAAAAGCGATTATCGTACCAATATACAAAAGAAAGGGAGATAAAAACAACTGCAGTAATTACAGAGGTATCAGCCTACTAAGTACCGTAAGTAAAATATACTCAAAAATACTTATTCGTAGGGTAATGGAAATCACAGAAGAAAACATATGGGAAGTCCAAAGTGGATTTATGCCAGGAAGATCATGTACAGATCAGATATTTAGCCTAAGACAGATCACAGAAAAAAGCTTGAGAGTAGGAAAGAAAGTTTTCTGTGCATTTATTGACCTAGAAAAAGCATTTGACACGGTAAATAGAAGTAAACTTTGGGAAGTTCTTAAAGAATACGGAGTAAATGGAGGGCTCCTGCAAGCAATAAAAACAATATATACAGGTAGTAAAGCGAGCGTAAGGGTAAACGGGAAACTGAGTGACTGGTTCGATATTACGCAAGGCGTGAAACAAGGATGCGTTATGTCCTCGTGGCTATTTATCATATTCATGGATAAGTGTCTAAGAACTGCACTCTTCGACGAAGAAGGTGTAGATCTCCAAACAGTTAAGGTACGTGGGTTAGCTTTCGCAGATGACAAGATTGTTATGGCAGAATCAGTCGAGGACTTGCAAAGAATGTTGAATAAACTTAATACAAGCATGAAGGACATGGGACTCAAAATTAACGTAAATAAAACAAAAATCATGGTGTTTGAGGGAAAGAGTGAGAAAACAATGTGCAACATTGTCCTAAATGATGAGAGATTAGAACAAGTTGACAAGTACATATATCTAGGTAGTCTATTCACTAGCGATGGAAAAATAGATGGGGAGTTAGATAGGCGCATAAATAAGGGTAAACAGGTTATCGGTAGAGCAGGGTCCATCCTAACAAATAAAAACATATCAAAAAAAGCTAAAATGGCCATACACAATTCTATATTCGTACCGACTGTACTATACGGTAGCGAGACATGGACCTGTCAAAAAAAGGACAGGAGTAAAATTAACGCGATCGGCATGAAACCTCTGCGCATAATATGCGGGAAAACACTAATGGACAAAGTCCGAAACGAGACAATCCTCAAAGAATGTGGTGCAAAAGAGACAATAGTTGACACATGGGAAAGAAATCAGTTAAGATGGTTCGGACATCTTGAAAGAATGAAAGATGAACGACTGACCAAACAAGTGTATAAAGGTAAAGTAAATGGCAGAATGCCCAGAGGTAGACCGCCGAAAGAATGGTTAGAATCTGTAAATGAGACATTGATCCGTAGAGACATAAGAAGCCATAGGAACACAAGAGCTTGCATGAAAAAATGCATGGACGTGAAGGAAGCTAGAGTAGTATGCCAGGACAGAAAAGTGTGGCGACAAATAGTTTGTAAACAGAGTGACAGTAGAATGAATGACGCCTGAAACAAAGATCTTGGATACTAATGGGCCCAAGTGGAGAACCATACATAACAATTTTGTGAGGCTCTTCACTTGGGGTGATCGCTAGAGAGATTGATCAGCAACCTGGGTCGGAGCAGTGTTGCGGAGTAAACGTGTCATTTAAATAAATAACACGAGAATTCCAGATCAATCTAAAATATATATACCTAACACTTATATACCTATCCACCTCATACCTATATTCCTACCTACCTTATACCTTTATACCCATATGCACACTACTATTCTCCAACCGAGCAAGTCACGCCTACCCCGAAAGGGAAATGGCTTAATGGTATAATAATAATAATAATAATAGTTCAATTTTCAACGAAAGAAATGGATTTTCAACTGAAAAATGAAAAAAATTTAACCAAAAATGGAATAGTTAAATATTCAGTTAAAAAAATTAATTTTCAATAAAAGAAAATATTTCAACGAAATAGGTAAATTATCAACCAGAGAAATAAATTTACAAACAAAAAGAATATCATTCCACCAAAAAAGACGAATTTTGAACAAAATATATGAATTTTCAACCACATAGTTGAATTTTCAACTGAAAAAATTGATTTTTAACAACAACAAAAAACTTTTTTTCAATAAAATAGTTAAATTTTCAACAAAATTTATGAATTTTTAACCACATTTTTTCATTTTCTAATAACAAAATTTATTTTCAACCAAAAATGGAATAGTTAAATTTTCAGGTAAAACAATTAATTTTCAATTGAAAAAAAAACGAATTTTTAACAAAATAGTTAAATTTCCAATCAGAGAAATAAATTTAGAAACAAAAAGAACAAGGCTGTAGCAAGAAAAATTTTCAATCACATAGTTGATTTTTCAACTAAAAAAGAAAATATTTTCAACCAAGAATGGAACAGTAAAAAAATAATTTCCAACCTAAAAAATTAATTTTCAACCAAAAAAAAACATTTTTTTCAACCAATAATTGTACAGTTTCATTTTCAGTACAAAATTAATTTTCAGCAAAAAACAACAAAATTTTTTCAACGAGTTCAATTTTTAAACAAGAATAATAGTATTCTACCAAAAAAGACGAATTTTTAACCAAGAAGAATAATTTTATACCAACAAGACGAATTTTCAACTGAAAACAAAAAATAAATTTTTTTCTTCTTTACTGAAAATTTATCTCTTCTGTTGAAAATTTGCTGTTTTTGGTTAAAAATTGATTTTTTTAACCGAATGTTTAACTATTCCTTTTTTTAGTTTATCTTTTTCAGTTGAAAATTAATTTTTTATTCGTTGAAAACTGTATTATTTTGTTGAAAAAAATGTTTGTTTTTTTTTAAATTAATTTTTTAAACTGAAAATGTAACTATACCATTTTTGGTTGAAAATTTAACTATTTTTTTGAAATTCGTTTATTTTTTTTTAGTTGAAAATGATTGTTTTTTCTGTAAATATAACGATTCTCTTTTTGGTTGAAAATTTATCTTTTTTAGTTGAAAATTCAACTATGTGGTTGAAAATTCATGTATTTTGTTGAAAATTCGTCTTTTGTGGTAGAATATTATTCTTTTCGTTACAAAAATTATTTTTTTGGTTGAAATTGAACTATTTTGTTAAATTTTTCTTTGTTTTTTAGCTGAAAATTAATTTTTTACCTGAAAATTGAACTATTCCATTTTTGGTTAAAAATTTATCTTTTTTAATTGAAAATTAATTTCGTTAAAAATTGAACTATTTTGTTACAAGAATATTTCAATATTTTAGGAAAAATTCGAAACAGTTTAGATTCTGAATATAGATTTTTGATGATTTTGAAATAAAATGTTGAAGCTTTTAAAGTTAAATTATTTTTTTATTTAGACAAAATAATTTTAAGAGAATATTTGAAAATATTCACATAAAAAATGTTGATGTATAAATAACATTCGATAAATAATTCAATCAATAATAAATATTGATTTAAAACTACTAAAAATAAAAATAATGTAACTTCTAATTTAAAAAGTGTACAGTTAAAATTTTTTTTTTACTTGTTCAATTTTTCATGATTCTAGCTTTAATTTGCAGTTCGAGTTTTTATTCATAGGCTTTCTTATTCTTCTTCGTTAAAAATTTAATTTTTTTTAGTTGGAAATTAATTTCGTCAAAAATTGAACTATTTTGTTACAAATTCAATTTTGTATCTAAAAATTAACTTCTTTAAGGCCATGTGACGAGTGGGTCACGTGGCCGGATTCCTACCTTACCGACACTTTTTTTATTTCCTAACTTATTTTCGCACGAATAGCCACATCGAGTTGAAAATTTGAGATAATAAATAAGAAAAACTAAGAAAGGTGGGTCTGGTCCTAAATTTTCATAATCATGAAAAAAACAAAAAAAAAATTATTCAGAAAAGAAACTTTTTTTATAATTATAAAAATTCAGGACGAGACCCACCTTTCTTCGTGCTTCTTATTTAGTATCCCAAATTTTCAACTCAATGTGGCGCTTCGTGTGAAAATAAGTTAGGAAATAACAAAAGTGCCGGTAAGGTAGGAATCTGGTCACGTGACCCACTCATCACATGGCCTTAATTTTTGGTTGAAACTTAATTTTTTAAATTGAAAATTCATTTCTATAGTTGAAACTTTAACAATTTTGTTGAAAATCCTTTTTTTTTGTTCTTGAAAATTTACCTTCTTAGTTAAAACTTCAACTATTTGATTGAAAATTCATGTGTTTTGTTGAAAATTTGTCTTTCTGGTAGAAAGTAAATATTCTTGTTTGAAAATTCATCCTTTTGGTTGAAAATTGAACTCTTTCATTTTTGGTTCAAAATTCAGAACTACGCAAGAAAAACTGACCAATATTAAAAATATTGAATTTTCTCCTTTCAAACTGAATGATTGACACTTATACTATATATGATGAATGAACTATAAACTTTTATTATAAATTTGTATAAAAAAAAGAATTTTTCATGTATCCAATTTGAATTTTCGCGGAACTTGGACTAAAACACTCAGCGCTACCTAGCGGCTTTTAAACTCCCCTCCACCTACGCATTACAATTCCTGAAAACTTGGGGGGGAAACAACAACAGACGCAAAAAGTGTTTAATTATTCAGAATCGTAATTCATGAGAAACAGAAGTAAATCTTGTTCAACGTAAAAAAAAAACGATTTCGATTTATCTAAAAAAAAACGGAAAATTTCAAGTAAGTTTATATCTTTCTTGAATTAAGATACAATCTTTTTTTTATAAAAACCGGCATCTGCGTTCTGTCAAAGTTCAAACGCGAATCAAATTCCGCGCGCAAAGAAAATTCATGAAAAAAAAGCATAATTTATTTACATTGTTTTTTTAATCCAAGTATCGTTAATCTTTTTCTCATTATTTTGATCCAAATTAATTCAATTAAGTTTATTCAATCAAGTATAAAATTCGAAAAGAGAGGTTAGTTTTCATTTATTTTCATACCATTTTTTCCTTATTTTTGCCATATAATAGCTAAAAGTAAAAATATCAATTCTATTTAACTTGAGCTTTTTTTAATTTGCATCCACAGTTCGTTAATCGTTTTATTATTATTTTTTTTTATTCAAAAATAAACATGTGATCATTTATAGGTTAGAAAGTTGTAAAAAAAATCGTTTATTGACTGTTGGACATTTTTTTGGAAAGAAATTTTCGTGTTTGTGGGTTGTTTTTCAAGAGAGTTTTCAACATTTTGTTATATATATGGCCTTTACACTTTAAGTTGACTATTACTGGCCTTATTCGCAACTGCTCCAGTGGCGCAATTGGTTAGCGCACGGTACTTATAAGACAGTGATACGTGAGCAATGCCGGGGTTGTGAGTTCGAGCCTCACCTGGAGCATTTTTTTTACACTATAAATTTCAGGCAGCATTATTCAAACAGTCTTGTTTATGAACGTTTTTCAAAAATTTGTGTGATTTAGTGCAGAGTTTCGCCTATTTTTTTTATTTATTATTTTTTATCTATTATAAAAATTAGCCGGTACTTAATTACTCGGTAAAAGAATCGGATCCGCAAAGAAGTTTTCTAAACTACTGACGCGAATCTGAAATCTTTATTTATAAATTATTTTATTGAATTTTTTGATTAAAGGTCTCTCGAATTTAAAAGGGACTGAAAAATCCCTAAAAATAAAATGTCTGTATAATAAATAATAAAATATAAATAAGTTATAAATAAAATATACATTGATAAATTTAATAATAAATAAATATAAATTTTAATATAATTTACAATATAAATTATAAATAAATATAATTAAAAAACTGTAAAATTCCCGAAAATTAATTGTATTATTGTATTTTTAATAAATGAAT
>CAKNYM010049804.1:151393-164368 GCA_932195095.1 Andricus curvator
CGTCCTATTTAAAACAAAAAGTTGTGAATTATCAAATTCTCGAAAAAGAAAATATTCGAAATAGAAAATTGCCGAAATATTAGCGAAATTGAAAAATTCCCGAATAATAAAATTTTTTTGAAAATTTAGGTTTAAGGAATAATTGCAAAATTTTCCCAAAATTGTCGAAATCTGGAAGATTTCAAGGAAATTTTCTTAATTTTGCACGATTTTAAGAATATTTTGTGAAAAATTCGCATCAGTGTAAAAGACGTTTAGAAGTTTTAAAAAGATTTCTAAAATATTTTAAATTTGAAAAGATTTAAAAAAATTTTTATAGATTTTTGAAGATTTTGAAATAAAATGTTGAAGTTTTTTGTGGATTTTGAAATGTTTTAAGATAATAAAAAGTTTTATTGATATTTCTCAAAAATTATTCTTTATTTTCATAAAATAATTTTTAAAAACATTTTTTTTAATTGTTGAAAAACGGCAATATTATATACTAATTTGGGATTTTTATTTCGGGAATTTTTTTAAAAATATTTTCTTTTTCGAGAATTTTACAGTGTCAAGTATTTGATTTTTCGATATTTTTCAGTCGTATTTCAAAACAAAAGTTTTGAATTATCAAATTCCCGAAAAAGAAAATATTTGAAATAGAAAATTGCCGAAAGATTAGCGAATTTGACAAATTCCCAAATAATAATATTTTTTTGAAAAATTAGTTTTAGGAAAATATTTCAAAATTTCCCCAAAATTGTCGAAATCTTGAAATCTGGAAGATTTCAAGGCAATTTTCTTAATTTTGCACCATTTTAAGAATATTTTATGAAAAATTCGAATCAGTTCAAAAGATGTTTAGAAGTTTAAACAAAATTTCAAAAAGAATTTTAAATTTGAAAAGATTTTTAAAAAGTTTTAATAAAAGGTAGATTTTTGAAGATTTTGAAATAAAATGTTGAAGTTTTTTGTGCATTTTGAAAGGTTTTAAGATAATGAATAATGTTCTTGATATTTCTAAACAATTATTTTTTATTTTGATAAAATAATTTTAAAAAACAATTTTTCTAATTGTTAAAAATCGACAATATTATATACTAATTTGGGATTTTTATTTCGGGTATTTTTTTTTAAATATTTTCTTTTTCGAGAATTTTACAGTGTCAAGTATTTGATTTTTCGATATTTAATAAAATGTTGAAGCTTTTAATGGAAAATTATTTTTTATTCATACAAAATAATTTTCAGAGAATATTTAAAAACATTTTTTTTTCAATTTTGGTGTATAAACAACAATTGATAAATAATTCAATCAATAATTGATTTAAAATCAAATATTGATTTAAAACACTAAGAACACTAAGTGTTCAGTTAAAAAAAATTGTTTAATCGTTCAATTTTTAATGATTCTAGATTTAATTTGCAGTTTAACTTTTTATTTATATATTTTTTTCATTCTTCTTCGTTGAAAATTCAACTATTTGTTCAATAATTCAAATACTTTGTTGAAAATTTAATTATTTTGTTGAAAATTAAACTCTAGTTGAAAACTGAACTTTTTCGTTGAAAATTGTTTTTTTTTTAAATTTAATATTAATTTTTTTAACTGAAAATGTAACTTTTCCATTTTTGGTAGAAAATTGACCTTTTTTGGTTGAAAATTAACGGTTTTGTTGAAAATTCATATTTTAGGGTTGAAAATTCTACTGTTTTGTAAAGAATTCGTCTTTTGACTGAAAAGATCAAGAATTTGGATGAACTTTTTTTTCTTTCTTGACTGAAAAATCTTTATTTGTTGAAAATTCGTCTTTTTAGTTGGAAAATTCATCATTTTAGTTGAAAATTCAACTATTTGCGCGAAAATTTAACTCTTTTGTTGTAAATTCGTTTTTTTTGTCGTTAAAAATTAATTTTTTTACTGAAAATTTTAATTTTCCATGATTGGTTTACAATTTATTTCAGTTGAAAATTCAACTATTTTTTTTGGAAATTCAACTATTTTGTAGAAAATTTAATTATTTTGTTGAAAATTAAACTCCGCTAGAAAACTGAACTATTTTGTTGAAATATGATTTTTTTTTTTAAATTTAAAATTAATTTTCTAAACTCAAAATGTAAGTTTTCTATTTTTGATTGAAAATTTATCCTTTTTAGTTGAAAATAAACTTTTTTGTTGTTGAAAATTCATATTTTCTGGTTGAAAAAAGAAATTCTACTGTTTTCTAAACAATTCGTCTTTTGGCTTGAAAAATCAACAATTTCGATGAACTTTTTTTCTTTCTTAACTGAACAATCTTTATTTTTTGAAAATACGTCTTTTTAGTTGGAAAATTACTCATTTTTGTTGAAAATTGAACTATTTGCGTGAAAATTTGAATCTTTTTTTTTTGAAAATTTGTTTTTTTTTTGTTCTTATTGAAATATCAACTATTACATTTTTCGTTGAAAATTCAACTCTCTTCTAAAAATTCAAATTCTTTTCTGTTTGAAAGTTCGACCATTTGATTGAGAATTCATCTTTGAAGGTTGAAATTCAGGTATTTTGTTGAAAATTTAATTATGTTTAAAAAATTGAACTATTTGGTTCAAAAGTCATCTTTTTAGGTCGAAAATTCAACTGTTTTGCTGAAAATTCATCTTTGAATATAAGTGATCAGGGAAAGTGAAAAATTGCTCAGGGAAAAATCAGAGAAAAGTCGGGGAATTTTGAAAATAAAGTTTGTCGGTCACCCTGTACTCGGAAAAAAGTTAATATTTGCGATTTTTTCAAAACCTGACTTTAATAAAGTTTTCAATCAAATTTAGTTTCAGATTTTACTTTGATGTCGAGTTAAAAATTAAATCCAGATTCTTTTGATTTTCCAGCTTTAAGATTCCAAAGAATCAAGACTGAGATTATGCTCTCTCCTTTAATAAAACCACTTTAGCTCAAGAGATCTACTTCAACTTTTTTAAACCAAGCATATTAAAGGATCTTTTCAAAAAGAGGTTGAACACAGCTATTTATGCAAAACTGCTTAATGTTTTACAGTACTTATGTACCTAAAAAATATGAAAAGAAGTAATTTAAATGAATGAAAAATCTTGAAGAGACGCTTCAAAAATAAATAATAAAAATAATAATTAATAAATTAAAATGAATATTAAAAAGGGTCTGGGAATATTTATATTGTGTCTATTTTATTATATATTTGCAATTTATCATTTAATTTTCAATTTTGTATTATTCAGTTATAATAAATTTATTTTAATGACAATATTTTGCAATTTAAATTGGTAAAAAAGAATTCGTTAATCTACTGAAAAAAATCCTATTTAATTCATAATTTAATAAATTCGAAAATAATTCCAGGGAAAATCTGGATTTGTCAGGGAATTTTTTTTAAGTCAGGAAATTTTTTCTAGAATGTGATAAGTTTTCTTAATTGCAATATAAAATTGAATAACAATAATTCTTTATTTGTAAAAGTAGCTGTGTATTGCTGTATTGAATTATTTTATTGATTTTTTTTTTGGTTTGGAATTAATTTTTTAAACTAAAAAGTTAACTATTCTATTTTTGGTTGAAAATTGATCGTTTTTAGTTGAAAATTCAAGTATTTGGTTGAAAACTCGTTCTTTTTGGTAGAAAATTCATCTTTTTGGTTGAAAATTCACCTTTTTGCTTGAAAATTCTACAGTTTGTTAAAAAAAATTTTCTCTCTTTGCTGAAAAATAATTATTAGTTGAAAATTCAACTCATGTTGAAGAGTCGTCTTTTTTGCTTGAATTCAACTGTTTTTTATTACAAATTTTTGTTTGTTCAAATATTAACTACATTTTTCGTCTAGAATTCATCCCTTAGGTTGAAAAATAAATATTTTGTTCAAAATTTGTTGTTTCTTTGGCTGAAAATTAATTTTTTTAGGGAAATTTGAGCTATTCTAGTTGAAACTTTAATTATTTGTTTCAAATTTTTTTTTTATTGAAAATTAATTTTTTAAACTGATAATTTAATTATTCAATTTTTAGTTGATAATTCGTCGTTTTTAGTTAGTATTCAAGTTAAATATTCATATTTTAGTTGAAAATTCGTCTTGTTGGTTGAAAATAAAACTACTTGGTAGAAAGTTAAACTCTTTTGTTAAAAAATTATTATTACTTATTATTCAACTTTTTGATTGAGAAGTTTCAGTTGAAGAATTATCATTTTAGTTGAAAATTCATCATTTTGGTTGAAAATTAATTTTTTAAACTGAAAATTTAATCATTTTTTTTTTGGTTAAAAGTTGGTCTTTTTTAGTTGAAAATTCAACTATTTGTTTGAAAAATTGTCTTTTTTAGTTGAAAATTCATCTTTTTGGTCGAAAATAAAAAAATTTTAAAAATGCTTATTTGAAAGCTGAACACTTTTCTTAAAAAATTATCTTTCTGGTTTGAAATTCAGCTATTTCGGTTGAAAATTCAACATTTACGTTATAAATTCATCAGTTTGGTTGAATTTTTGTGTGGAAAATTATGTTTTTTAACTATGCCATTTTTATTTGTAAACTGATCTTATTTAGTTCAAAATTCAATTATTTGGTTGAAAATTGATCTATTTTGCTAGGGAATTCAACTTTTTTTATTGAGAAGTTTCAGTTGAAGATTTATCATTTTAGTTGAAAATTCATCATTTTGGTTGAAAATTAATTTTGTGAACTGAAAATTTAATTATTCTTTTTTTGGTTGAAAGTTGGTCTTTTTTAGTTGAAAATTCAACTATTTGTTTGAAAAATTGTCTTTTTTAGTTGAAAATTCAACTATGTTGTTGAAAGATCGTCTCTTTTGTTGAAAATTAATCTTTTTGTTTGTAAATTAATCTCCTTGTTTGAAAACTCATCTTTTTGATTTAAAATTCAAGTATTCCAGTTAAATATTCATAATTTTAGTTGAAAATTCATCATTTTGGTTGAAAATTAATTTTTTAAACTGAAAATTTAACTATTCTATTTTTGGTTTAAAATTGGTCTTTTTATGTTCAAAATTCATCTATTTGGTTGAAAAATTCTATTTTTTAGTTGAAAATTCAACTATTTTGTTGAAAAATCGTCTCTTTTGCAGAAAATTAATCTTTTTGTTTGTAAATTAATCTCCTTGTTTGAAAATTCATCTTTTTGATTTAAAATTCAAGTATTCCAGTTAAATATTCCTAATTTTAGTTGAAAATTCATCTTTTTGGTTGCAAATAAAAGTACTTTGTTGAAAGTTAAACTCTTTTGTTAAAAATTCATCTTTTCCAATTGAAAATTCCTCATTTTAGATCAAAATTCTTCACTTTGGTTGGAAGTTCATGTACTTTGTTGAAAAATCATCTTTTTTTGTAGTAAATTAATCTTTTTGGTTAAAAATTCATCTATCTTGTTGAAAATGCAATATTATTACTTGAAAAGTTAGAAATTTGAAGTGTTTTATTGAATTTAATATAATTCCCGCATTAATTTTACCTGAATATGCCCTGAATTTTAAGTATAGGAAGATAAAATAAAAATTTGTTAGAATTATTATTCAAATTCATGAAGTTTAGACACAAATTCAAGAAATAATTACTTTTGTTTATAGTATTATTTAATTATTTAATTAATCGATGGTGCTAATATATTTAAGAATATTTTGTAACATAATTTGTCAAAACTTTCCAAGTTAAATATATTAATTCAATCCTTAGAAACTGAAAATCTTGAGATACCTGGAAAAACCTGTGACGTAGACGTCCTAAATTCGTTTTTATTCTTTAATAATAAATTACAATAAACTATTACAATATATTTTTATAACTTTGCAAATGTGAATATAGAGATTCAATATTTTAAAAATATTTGCATATAATAAAAATGTAAAAATATTTCAAAGATAGCATAAAAATTTTAAACAATTTCAAAATATTTCAAGGGTTGCCTAGAGATTTCAAGAAAATAAACCCTGAAGAGAAGTTTTAAAAATAAATAATAAAAATAATAAAAAACAAATGGCTGAATAAAAATAAGTATTCAAAAATATCTCGCAATATTTGTATTGTATTTTATTATATATTTTCACCTTTCCATTTACCTTTTGAATTTTTTATTTGTTGATAATAAATAATATTTTTTTAAATTTTGGTATGTTTAAAGGTTCAGCTACCTTTTGATCTCTTTTGGATAGATGGAGAAGTTGTAAAGCTCTCTCGTTAACCAGAAATGAACATCTGGGTCAATAAATGCTGCAGGAGATGAAAGATTTTTATTTGTGAGACGAGCTGCTGCTGCTAGAACGCAAATATAGTTTCCCTGAATATTCATTATTTTTCTCGTTTTCTTTTTTTCCATCTAAAAAAGGGTACCATTGGTCTGAGGACAGATTTTTAATTTACAGAGTATTTCAAACAATTTGTGCAAAATTGTTTGCGTTCAAATTAAAATCGTTAGAAATTATTCATAATTATTTTTTTTTTAAGTTCTTTCATCTTTCGCCTGTTTCCCTCTTTCCCCTGTTGAATATTCAACAATTTTCTTAAAAACTCATCCTCTTTGTGGAAAATTGAAATATTTTCGTACAAAATTCAACTGCGTGGTTGAAAATTAACTTTCTTTGTTGAAAATTCATATTTTTGTGTTGAAAATTCCACTATTTTGCAGAAAATTCGTCTTTTTGGTTTGAAATTCAACTGTTTTTTATTCAAAATTAAAATATTTTTTCGCTGAAATAACAACTACGCATTCTTTGTTGAGAATTATATTTTTTGGTTGAAACTTCAACTACTTGGTTGAAATTCAAACTACTTTGTTCAACCTTTTTTTATTTGGTTGAAGATTCATCAATTTAGTTCAAAATTTATCTCTTTGATTGAAAATTTAACTATTTGATTGAAATTTTTTGTTTTTTGTTGAAAAATTAATTTTTTTAACTGAAAATTTATCTATTCCGCTTTTAGTTGAAAATTTATATTTTTTAGTTTAAAATTCATGTTTTTGGGTTGAAAATCTTTTTTGGATGAGAATTAAACTATTTTATTGAAAGTTGAACTACTTTGTTAAACATTTTTTTTTTCAAATCTAAATGCATATTTTCTTGAAAATTCGTTTCTTTTTGTTTGAAAATTATTTTTTTTACTGAAAATTTTACTATTCCATTTTTGGATGAAAATTCATCTTTTTTAGTTGAAAAATTAACTAATTTGATGAAAATTAATTTTTTTTTTTGAAAATTCGTCTTTTTTGGTAAAAAATTAATCTTGTTGGTTGAAAATTAAATTTTTTCAACTTAAAATTGAACTATTCCACTTTTCGTTGACAATTTATCTTTTTTAGTTGAAAATTCAACTATTTTGGTGAAAATTATTCTTCTTGCTTGAAAATTCATCTTTTTAGTAGAAAATTTAACTGTTTGGTTGAAAATGAACTTTTTTGTTGAAAATTCAATTTTTTTCTTGAAAATTCATTTTTTTTTAATTCAACTGTTTTGTATAAAATTCGTTTCTCGGGCTTGGAAATTCAGCAATTTCATTGAAATTTTTTTTCTTTCTTGACTGAAAAAGCTTTATTTGAAAAGTTGTCTTTTTTATTTGAAAACTCATCTCTTTTGATAAAAATGTTATCTTTTTTGGTTTAAAATGTAACTGTTTCTCTGTGTTGGGAAATTAATTTTTTTATCTGTAAATTTTACTATATCATGTTTTGTTGAAAATTTTTCTATTATGGTAGAAAATTAATCTTTTTTGATTGAACATTCAACTGCTTGGTCGAAAGTTCTTCTCCGCTTGAAAATTTAACAATATCTGACTAAAAATTCATCTTTTTTGGTTAAGTTTAACTGTGTATGATTTAAAATAAAAATATTTCTTTTTTTTTGTCAATTCAACTACTATTCCATTTTTTGTTGCAATTTGATATTTTTATATAAAAATGATTTTTTTTTTATTTGAAAAATAATCTTGTTTTGGGAAAAAATTAATCTTTTTTTAAAAATTCATATTTTTGGTTAAAATTCAACTTTTTCTTGAAAAATTAGTCTTTTTGGCTTTAAAATTAAACTCTTTTTTTTTAAATCGTCTATTTTATTGAATTCCACTGTTTTTGATTTAAAATTAAAATTTTTTTTGCTGAAATGACAGCTAATTAGATTTTTGTTAAAAATTCAACTATTTGATTCAATATTATAACTGAAAAATCTTTCTTAGTTGACAATTCTTTATTGGCTGAAAATTCAACGCTTTTGTTGAAAATTCGTCTTTCTGGTTTGAAAATTTATTTGTTTAAGCAGAAATTTAATTTTTTTGAGAAAAAATACAACTATTTCGTTAAAAATTCGACTTTTTTGGATAAATTCAACTGAGATTGATTTTAAATAAAAATATTCTTGGGTTGAAATATTGGTTGAAAATTCAACGAATTGGTTGAATATTGAACTACTTTGTTAAAAATTATTTTTTTTTCTGGTTGAAGATTCATTTCTTTTATGTTAGATGAAAATTTATCTTTTCGGTTGAAAATTCTTTTGTTTTTATAGAAAAATCACTTCTTTTAAACGAAAAATTTAACTCTTTCAATTTTGGTCGAAAATTGCTTTTTTTTTGTTGAAAATTCATCTATTTGGTAGAAAATTGATGTATTTTGTTAAAAATTCTTTTTTTCTGGTAGAAAATTAATTTTGTGACTGAGAATTTGACTGTGCCATTTCTCATTGAAAATTGATATTTTATATTGAAAATTGATATTTTTCACTTGAAAATTCAATTATTTGATTAAAAATTTATGTATTTTGTTGAAAAATCTTCTTTTATGGTAGAAAATTATCTTTTTTTGGTTGAAAATTCAACTGTTTGGTCGAAATTCAAACTACTTTGTTCAACCTTTTTTTATTTGGTTGAAGATTCATCAATTTAGTTCAAAATTTATCTCTTTGATTGAAAATTTAACTATTTGATTGAAATTTTTTGTTTTTGGTTGAAAAATTAATTTTTTTAACTGAAAATTTATCTATTCCGCTTTTGGTTGAAAATTTATATTTTTTAGTTTAACATTCATGGTTTTGGGTTGAAAATCTTTTTTGGATGAGAATTAAACTATTTTATTGAAACTTGAACTACTTTGTGAAAAATTCATTTTTTCTTTTAAATCTAATTGCATATTTGGTTGAAAATTCATCTTTTTTAGTTGAAAAATTAACTAATTTGTTGAAAATTAATTTATTTTTTTTTCAAATTCGTCTTTTTTGGTAAAATTAAATTTTTTCAACTGAAAATTGAACTATTCCATTTTTCGTTGAAAATTTATCTTTTTTAGTTGAAAATTCAACTATTTTGGTAAAAATTATTCTTCTTGCTTGAAAATTCATCTTTTTAGTAGAAAATTTAACTGTTTGGTTGAAAATGAACTTTTTTGTTGAAAATTAATTTTTTTGTTGAAAATTCATTTTTTTAAATTCAACTGTTTTGTATAAAATTCGTTTCTCGGGCTTGGAAATTCAGCAATTTCATTGAAATTTTTTTCTTTCTTGACTGAAAAAGCTTTATTGGTTGAAAAGTTGTCTTTTTTATTTGAAAACTCATCTCTTTTGATAAAAATGTTATCATTTTTGGTTTAAAATGTAACTGTTTCTCTTTGGTGGGAAATTAATTTTTTTATCTGTAAATTTTACTATATCATGTTTTGTTGAAATTTTTTCTTTATGGTAAAAAGTTAATCTTTTTTGATTGAACATTCAACGTTAAGTTTAACTGTGATTTAAAATAAAAATATTTCTTGGGTTAAAATATCAACTATTATATTTTTCATTGAGAATTTTTTTTTTGTCAATTCAACTACTATTCCATTTTTTGTTGCAATTTGATATTTTTATATAAAAATTATTTTTTTTTTTATTTGAAAAATAATCTTGTTTTGGGAAAAAATTAATCTTTTTCGTTAAAAATTCATATTTTCGGGTTTAAAATTCAACTTTTTCTTGAAAAAATAGTCTTTTTGGCTTGAAAATTCAACTCTTTTTTTTTTAAATCGTCTATTTTATTGAATTCTACTGTTTTTTTTTTTAAACTAAAATATTTTTTGCTGAAATGACAGCTAATTAGATTTTTGTTAAAAATTCTACTATTTGATTTAATATTATGACTGAAAAATCTTTCTTAGTTGAAAATTCTTTAATGGCTGAAAATTCAACTCTTTTGTTGAAAATTCGACTTTATGGTTTGAAAATTTATTTGTTTAAGCAGAAGTTTAATTTTTTTGAGAAAAAATGCAACTATATTGTTAAAAATTCGACTTTTTTTGATAAATTCAACTGAGCTTGTATTAAATAAAAATATTTTTGGGTTGAAATATCGGCTACTACATTTTTCGTTGTGAAGTTATCTTTTTTGGTTGAAAATTCAACGAATGGGTTGAATATTGAACTACTTTGTTAAAAATTAATTTTTTTTGGTTGAAGATTCATTTCTTTTATGTTAGATGAAAATTCATTTCTTTGGTTGAAAATTCATTTTTTTTTAATAGAAAAATCACTTCTTTTAAACGAAAAATTTAACTCTTCCAATTTTGGGCGAAAATTGCTTTTTTTGTTGTTGAAAATTCAGCTATTTGGTGGAAAATTGATATATTTTGTTAAAAATTCTTTTTTTCTGGTAGAAAATTAATCTTTTTGGTGTATCTATTTGTTTGAAAAGTTAACTATTTTGTTGAAAATTCGTTTTTTCTCTTGGAAATTAATTTTGTGACTGAGAATTTGACTGTGCCATTTTTCATTGAAAATTGATATTTTATATTGAAAATTGCTATTTTTTACTTGAAAATGAAACTATTTGATAAAAAATTTATGTATTTTGTTGAAATTTCTTCTTTTATGGTAGAAAATTATCTTTTTTCAGTTGAAAATTAAAGTGTTTGGTTGAAAATTCTTTTTTTTTGTTAGAAAATTTAACAATTTGGTTGAATGTTTTTTTCATTAAAAAATCTTTCTTAGTTGGAAATTCGTCTTTGTGGTTTGAAAATTCATTTATTTTGGCTGAAATTTTTTTTTTTTTAGTAAAAATGCAACTATTGGCTAAAAATGCATATTTTTTTGTTTAATTCAACAGTTTTTGATTTAAAATAAAAACATTTTTGGGTTGAAATATCAACTGTTATATTTTTGGTTGACAATTAAACTACTTAATTGAAAGTTGAACTGTTTTCTTAAAAATTCATCCCTTTGGTTGGAAATTTAACTATTTTGTTGAAAATTCAACAGTTTGGTTGAAAATTAATTTTTTTGTTGAAAATTCATGATTTCGGGTTGAAAATCTCTTTTGGTTGAGAATTCAACTATTTTCTTGAAAGTTTAACTACTTTGTTAAAAATTCATTTTTTTGTTAGAAAATAAAAATATTTTGTTGAAAATATGTTTCTTTTTGATTGAAATGTTTACTTTTTTGTTAAAAATTAATTAGTTTTGTTGCAATTTCGCCTTTATTGGTAACAAATTATTCTTTTTGGTTGCAAATTCATCTTTTTAGTATTCATAATCTGTTTTTGAAAATTAATTTTTCTGTTTTGAAATTCAAATGTTTTGAAGAAAATTTTCTATCTTGGTTTGAAAATTAAACAATTACTCAGAAATTGGTTTCTTTCTTCAATTTTTGATTTGAAAATTCAACTCATTTGTTAAAAATTCGTATTTTTTGTTTGAAAAGTCAACTACTTGGTTGAAAGTTGAATTACTTTTTTAAAAATTCGTTTTTTGTTGTTGAAAATTAATTGATTGAACTGACAATTTAACTATTCCATTTTTTGTTGCAATTTGATACTTGCATATAAAAATTCATCTTTTTTAGTTGAAAAATCGTCTTTTTTGGTAAAACGTTAATCTTTTTGGGTTTAAAATTCAACTGTTTCTTATAAAATTCGTCTTTTTGCCCTAACAATTCAACTCTTTTCTTAATTCGTCTATTTGGTTGAATTTAACTGTTTTCGATTTAAAATTAAAATTCTTTTTCGCTGAAATAACAATTAATTCGATTTTTCGAAAGTTGAACTACTTTGTTAAAAATTCATTTTTTGGTTGAAGATTCATCTCTTTGGTTAAAAATTAGTTTTTTAACTAAAAATTTAACTATATGTACTATTTTTGGTTGAAAATTGTTATTTTTAATTTCTTTTTTTTAATTTTTTAGTTGAAAGTTCAACTATTCCATTAAAAATTCATGTATTTTGTTGAAAATTCTTCTTTTACGGTAGAAAATTGATTTTTTTGTCGAACATTCAGCTGTTTGGTCGAAAATTCTTCTTTTTGGCTAGAAAATTTAACAATTTGGTTGAATGTTTTTTTTTTTTATTAAAAAATCTTTCTTAGCTGAAAATTTGTCTTTGTAGTTTGAAAATTAATTTCTTTTGGCAGAAATTTATTCTTTTTTTAGTAAAAATGCATCTTTTTTTCTTTAGTTCTACAGTTTTTGATTAAAAATAAAAATATTTTTGGGTTGGAAACTCAATTACTTAGTTGAAAGTTGAAAATTCAATTCTTTTGTTGAAAATTCGTCGTTGTGGTTGGAAAATTCATTTGTTTTGGCAGAAATTTATTATTTTTTGAGTAAAAATGCAACTATTTGGCTAAAAATGCATTTTTTCTTGTAAAATTCAACAGTTTTTGATTTAAGATACAAATATTTTTGGGCTGAAAAACTTGAATGGAAGTTGAACTTTTTTCTTAAAAATTCATTTTTTGGTTGAAAATTCAACAATTTTGTTAAAAAGACATCATTTTTGATAAAAGTTCAACTGATTGTAACTATTTCCTCAGAAAATATAACTGTTTGGTTGAGAATTAACTTTTTTTGTTGAAAATTCGTACTTTCGGGTTTAAAATTCAATTGTTTTGTAGAAAATTCAACTCTTTTGTTGAAAATGTAACTATTTTGTTGGAAATTCAACAGTTTGGTTTAACTTTGGTTAACTTTTCCATTTTTGTTTTAATATTGATCTTTTTTAATTAAAAATTCAACTATTTCGTTAATAATTAATTAGT
>CAKNYM010049804.1:164378-187076 GCA_932195095.1 Andricus curvator
AAATTCGTCTTTTTGCCTTAAAAATTCAAATCTCTTTTTTCAATTCGCCTGTTTGGTTGAATTTAACTGTTTTTGTTTTAAAATTTAAATTCTTTTTCGCTGAAATAACAATTAATTCGATTTTTTTTTGGAATTTATCTTTTTTGATTGAAAACTTAATTACTTGGTTTAAAGTTGAACTATTTTGTTAAAAATTAATTTTTTTGATGCACATTCATCTCTTTGGTTGAAAATTTAACTATTTTGTTGAAAAATCAACAGTTTTATAGAAAATTCAACAATTTGGCAGAAAATTAATCTTTTTTGATTAAATTTGGTTTTTGATTTTAAATAAAAATATTTTTGGGTTGTAATATCAACTATTATACATGTTTCTGTTTGATATTCAACTACTTGATGGAAATTTGAACTACTTTCTCAAAAATGCATTTTTTGTTTGAAAATTCATCTCTTTGGTTGAAAATTAATTTTTTAATTTACTATTTGTTCAAAATTGTTCGGTTTGCAAATTTTTGAATATGTTAAAAAGGCAATAATGTAAAATTTGGGTAGTTGCAAATTTCAATCCTTATTGCAACTTTTTGTGGAATAGTAAAAAAAACTCAAATTTTCTACAAGAGGTGTTGATTTTATTTGGAACTCGGGTGTACATAAGTATTACAGTAGATCCTATGAATTATAATGTATATTTTATCAGCGCTGATCGCATATGAGATTTTTAAAATTCAATATTCGTGTAATTCTAAACGGAAGTTGATTGCTTTCAGTGCAAAAATTACTAACGCATATTAAAAAAAAATAATAATGTCGATGAAAGCATTTGATTCGATTTTTGATGTACTGCTACAGTCACATTATGAATGACTAATGAATTTATGAAACAGTTGGGTAGTATTTATATATTCGTTTCTGTCCTGAAACGAAATTTTCTCGCTCCGTATACAATTTTTATATTCCTCTATTTAAAAAGAAATAAAAATCTAGTTTTTATTTCTCTCTTTCATTTTTAAAATTAAAGAATATAGCATTGTTTAGTGAAATATCACTCTTTATTTCAAGATTTTTGAGAAATATTTCTAGTTCTATTTCGAGGTGGATTAAAATGTTTTTAGAGGTATTAGAAATTCACAGCATAATAAAAACTTGAAGCATGCACATTATAGGGTGGTCCAAAAATGCATTGGAAATTTTTTTTCTTCGAATTTTTATCCCAAAAAAGAAATCCATTTTTTTTTTTGAAAAAAAATTTTTTATTAAGAGGTGGCGCAAGCCCCATGAACTTTAAGACGTATTTCCCGTAAGAAAAAAAGACGTTTTTGTAAATTTTATTCAGAATCCTCAATATTAGCTGAACCGAGTTGAAAGTCAAAATTTCTCTTCGAAATTAGCCATAGAATACGAATAAAATATTACTTTTCAAATATCATCCCCATAAGTCTGTTTTATAGGCTGCCGAAAAAACCCCATAAGTGAAAAAATGAGTTTTTGGCACTAATTATCATTTTTTTGCGTTTTTTTAATGCAGATGGTTTTTTATACATAAAACGCTACTTTATACTGATAATTAGATGTTCTTATAATTTTTTTAAACAATTTATTATTGTTTTTAGTAATTTTCTCTTAGAATGGAGATAGAAAGTCGCGCGGTTTTTTCACAAATTTTCCACTTTTTGTCCAATTTTCAATTAGAGAGGGAATTAAAAATTAAAAATTTAACATAATTTCAATTTTAAATTAATGTGAACAAGCATAATTGTTTAAACAATTTATTATTAGTGTTAATAATATTCTCTTAGAATAATGCTAGAAATTGCGGTTTTTTTCTGAAACTTTCAACTTTCTGTTCACTTTTCACTTGAGATGAGTTAATATTCAATTCAATATAGCTTAAATAATTGTTTAAACAAATTATTATTGTTTATAGCTATCTTCTTCTATATTAATACTAGATAGTTGTGGTTTTTTTCTGAATTTTTTAACTTTTGTCCATTTTCCAATTAGAGTGAGGTAATAATTAATTCAAGTTAACAAAAATAATTGTTTAAACAATGTATTGTTATTGTTAATAATATTCTCTTTGCTTAATGCTAGAAAGTTGTGTTTTTTTCTTAAATTTTTAATTATTGGTCTATTTTTCACTTGGAGTTACTTAATAAATATTTAAGTTGAGCAACAATAATTATTCAAACAAGGTATTATTGTTAATAATTATCTTCATCTATATTAATGCCAGATAGTTGCTGTTTTTTAAATGAAATATTTAACTCTTGGTTCACTTTTCACTTAGTGAGGTAATAATTAATGCAAGTCAAAAAAAAATTGTTTAGTGCTAATTAGATAAGTTTAATTTAAATTAGTAATTAGATAAGTGCTAGAAAGTTTTGGTTTTTTTCTAAAATGTTAAACTTTGATTTGCCCTTAGAGTTATGAACAAATAATAAATAAACATTAGAGAGCATTATAAAATATTTTATTAATCATATTTTAAACAATCTATTTCTTTTTTGTGAATATACTTTGCTGGAGGGGGGGGGGGATATCAAAATATGTTCAATTCCAAATTTTTCTTTTTCTCCCACCTACTTCTAATTATTCTATTCTTTGTTTTTTCTCTTTTGTAAGATAGCTTTTTTGTTTAAATTAATTTTTTTAAACATTGGGAAAAGAGCAAAAATAATTCACTTAAAAAAGTAAAATACTATTTAAAAAATGATTCTTGTTGAGGTTTACTTATTATTTGTTCATAACTAAAAAGTCAAAGCAAAACTAAATATTTCAGAACAATACAAAATAATCAATTGTTTAAATAAGCATGTTCGTTAACTTGCATTAATTATTACCTCACTAAGTGAAAAGTGGACAAAAAGTTTCAAGAGTTCAGAAAAAACCGCAACTTTTTAGCACTTATCAAAGAGAAGATAGTTATAAGTAATTATAAATTGTTTAAACAATTTTTGTTGTTACTTTGAATTATTTATTACTTTACTAAGTAAAAAGTGGGTGAAAAGTTAAAAATTTCAGAAGAAACCGCAACTATATTGCATTAATAAAGAAGAATATAGTTATAAACAATAATGATTTTACATAATTATTTTTGCTAAATTGAATTAATTATTAACTCATCCTATGTGAAATGTTAAAAAAAATAGTTGTAAATTTCAGAAAACACCGCAACTTTCTAGTATTACTCAAATTGAACATTATTAGTAATAATAAATTGTTTAAAAAAATAATTTTTTTAACTTTCATTAATTATTTAACTCACTCCAAAATGAAAAGTGAACAAAAAGTTGAAAATTTCAGAAAAAACTGCAATTTTCTAGCATTATTCTGAAAGGATATTATTAACAATAATAATAAATTGTTAAAAAAATTATGTTTTTCAACATTAATAAATCTCTCGCTGATTGAAAATTGGACAAAAAGTGAAATTTGTTTGAAAAAACCGCGACTTTCTATCTTCATTCTAAGAGAAAATTGCTAAAAACAATCATAAATTCTTTAAACAATTTATTTGAACATCTAATTATCAGTATAAAGTAGTATTTTATATATTAGAAACAATTTGAATTTAAAAAAACGCAAAAAAATCATAATTAGCGCCAAAAACTCGCAAACCCCATTTTTTCACTTATGGGGTTTTTTTGGGACCCTATAAAAGAGACTTATGGGGGTGATGTTTGAAAGAAATATTTTATTCGTATTTTATATATTTTATTCGTATTTATGGCTAATTGTGGAGACAAATGTTGAGTTTCAACTCGATTCAGCTAATGTTGAGGATTCTGAATAAAATGTACAAAAATGACTTTTTTTCTTATGGGAAAAACCTTTAAATATACTTTTTTTCAAACAAAAAAATGAATTAATTTTTGTGTGGATTCGAACAAATTTCTGGGCGTTATTCATAAAAATTCGAAAAAAATTTTTTTGGACCATCCCAAATTGCATAATCTTGGGAAAGAAATTGATTGTGCGCATCTTAATTTGTTTATATTAATGTTAATCAACTTTCACCATTTTCAGTTTTTATTTTACTGTCAGCTTTTTTTCCTCTTCGTTGCTAGTAGAGGTCGATCTCTTATAATATGTTAATCTAATAAAAATACTGTCACCTCCTGATTATTATAACTAATTATTATAATTTTACAATGTTACGGTTTATCAGGGTGTCTACCCGATGGACGATTTGAAATTTCCGGGTTTTTTGCCGGTCAATTGTTAATTTTTTTTTTCAATTTGAAAGAGTTCAGAAGATTTAAATGATTTTAAGCGATTTTTAGAGATTTTTAAAATTTCTAAAGGTTTCAAAAATTTCTGATCTGGAACAGGGAATTTTGAAAAAGAATTATAATTCTGAGTTGGAATATGAGATCGTTCTTGGTGATAAGAATTAAAATTCTGATTTGGAACAGCGAATTGGTAAAAGAATTATAATTCTGAAATTGAAGAGGGATTTTTTTTAAATTCCCTTCTCCTAAATTAGAATTAAAATTATTATCCAAAAGTCCTGTTCATTTAATAAATTCTCTGTTTCTGACCAAATAATATTTTTTTCCGAAAACCCCATGTTCCAAGTCAGAATTATATTTATTTACAATATTTTATATTATAATTTAGAAATAAAGCAACTCTCTGTTTAACATTTTTTTTATTCGGTTAAAGAATCATGTATTTTGTTGAAAATTATCTTTTTGGTAGAAAATTAACCTTCTTTGTTGAAAAGTGAACAATTTTGTTAAAAAGTCATCCTTTTGCTTAAAAATTCAACAGTTGAACTCAACCAAAAAGACGAATTTTCAATAAAATACATAGATTTTCAACCAAATAGTTGAATTCTCGACTAAAAAAAAAAAATTCTTGCAAAAACTGGAAAGCTGCGTTTTTTGTTAAAAAAATTAATTTTCAAACAAAAAAAAAAAACAAATTTTTAACGGAATTTTTCAATTTTTAACCAAAAAGATGAATCTTCAACGAAAGAGATTTTCAACCAAAATGATGAATCTTCAACCAAAAAAATTAATTTTGAAGAAAGTACTTCTACTTTCAACCAAATAGTTGAATTTTTAGCCAAAAAAGATTTTCTTTTATCTTTCCCTTATTCCCACTTTTTCATTTACAACATTTTCTATCATAATTCTGTCTTTAATTTTTTTTTATTTTGTTGAAAAGTCATCCTTTTTTATGAAAATTAAACTGTCTTTTTGAAAATTCGTCTTCGGCCTAAAAATTTAATTACTTGGGTAGAAAATTTAACTACTTGGTTGAAAATTAACTTTCTTGTTGAAAATTGATATTTTCCTATAGAAAATTCAATTCTTTATAGAAAATTCGTCCCTTTGTCTTGGATATTCAACAATTTGGTTGAAATTGAATCTTTTTTGTTTAAAAATTCAACAATTTTGTTAAAAAGTTAAAAATTGTGTAAAAAAATTATATTTATTTCCAAAAATTATCTGTTCCGAGTCAGACTCGGAACAGATAATTTTTGGAAATAAATATTATTGTGATTTGGAACAGGGAATTTTCCAAAAAGGATGACTTTTTAACCAAATCGTTGAATTTTTAAACAAAAAAGTTTCAATTTCAACCAAATTGTTGAATATCCAAGACAAAGGGACGAATTTTCTATAAAGAATTGAATTTTCTATAGGAAAATATAAATTTTAAACAAGAAAGTTAATTTTCAACCAAATATTTAAATATTTATTCACAGCATTTCTATTCTAATTTAGAAATAAAGCAACTTTGTTTTAAACAATTTTTCAAGTTGGTTGAAAAATCATGTATTTTGTTGAAAATTCGACAGAAAATTCAACAATTTGGTTCGAAATTAACTTTTTTGTTGATAAATTTAGATTTCCGGGTTGAAAATTCAACTGTTTTGTAGAAATTTCAACAATTTTGTTAAAAAGTCATCTTTTTCGTGGAAAATTCAACTGTTTCGTTGAAAATTGGTCTTTGTGTTGAAAATTTAATTATTGTGGTTAAAAATTTAACTGTTTTGTAGAAAATTTAACAATTTGTTTGGAAATTTTTTTCTTTCTTGACTGAAAAATCTTTCTTGGTTGAAAATTCTTTCTTGGTTGAAAATTCAACTGTTTGGCTAAAAATATGTTTCTTTCTTGACTAAAAAATCTTTCTTGGTTCCAAAATCTTTCTTGGTTGAAAATTAAACTTTTTTGTTGAAAATTCATCTTTTTGGTTTGAAAATTCAACTATTTGGTTGAAAGTTGAACTACTTTGTTAAAAATTAATTTTTTGGTTAAAAATTTAATTATTTTCTCAGAAAATTCAACAATTTGGTTCGAAATTAACTTTTTTGTTGATAAATTTAGATTTTCGGGTTGAAAATTCAACTGTTTTGTAGAAAATTCAACAATTTTGTTAAAAAGTCATCTTTTTTGTTGAAAATTCATCTTTTTCGGCAGAAAATTTAACTACTTGGTTGAAACTTGATCTATTTTGTTAAAAATTCATATTTTATTTGCATATTTATCTCTTTTGTTGAAAATTTAACTATTTTGTTGAAAATCGTTTTTTGTTGTCTTATTTCAAAAGTTCTGAATAATTGCAAACGATTTTAAAAGATTTCAAGAGTTTTTTAAACATTTCAAAAGATTACAAACATCTCTGATTTGGAACGGGAAATTTTGTAAAAGAATTATAATTCTGAATTTGAACAAGGATGCATGGTTTTCTTAAATTCCCTTTTTAAACATCAGAATTATATTTATGTACAAAATTTGCCATTATAATTCAAAAAACTCCCTTTTTTAAATTTGGAAGAGGAAAATTTCAAGTTCTGGCAAATTTTTGTTTGTAAAGCAAACGAATTTTTAAATTCAAACAAATTCTGATTCTGAACAAGGAATTTTCCAAATCTGACTAATTCTGACTTAGAACAGATTGTTTTTGTAAATTTCCTGTTTATGAATCTCAATTAGAATTATTTTCCAGAATTTCCTTTTCCATGTCAAAAATTACCTGTTTCAAGACAAAATTATAATATTTTACTGAAATTTTTTTTTATATTTAATTTATTTATTCCTCATAAAAATTCAGAATTATAATTCTCTTAGAAAATTCTCCATACCGAATCACAATTAAATTCATTTCCAAAATTCCTTTCCCTACTCAGAATTATATTTATTTCCAAACCTTATATTATAATTCAGAAATATATTAACATTCTTTTTCCAAAATTTGTAAGAGGGAAGTTTCAATATGTTACGAATTTTGACTTGGAACAGGGATTTTGAAAATTCCCCTTATCTTAATTAGAATTAAAATTCTTTTCAGAAATGGGCATTTCTTGTTAAAAATTCCCTGTCCCAAAGTAAAAATTATAATTCTTTATGAAAATTCCCTTTTCCAAGTCAGAATCTTAATTCTTTTTGAAGTCTCTCTTTTCCAAATAAAAATTGTGATTTTTTTCGATTTTCCGGTCAGGTAGACACCCTGAATTTATAGAAAGTGAGAAAACGAAAAATAATTTAGGTAGAAATTTTCAAAGTTTGTGTCAAACTAGACTTTAAAATCTTTAAAATTCGAATTTGTATTGAAATAATTTGGCTTCAGTATTTAAGTAACTGCTTTTTTTTTTTGGATTATCTACGCGTTTTTTCTAAATACTTTTTTTCCAACTCTGACTTTAAACATTATTTAATAATATATCTACTTTACATATCTCGCCATCGCAACAATTTCTTATAATTTGATTTATCGAGTTCGATAACGTACAGTGTGCATCTGATAAAAAATAAAAAATAAACTACACTTTGTCACTTTCACGACTTTTTCTCTCTTTTCTTTATCCGTAACGAGCTCGATCTTTTTGTAATTATAACTTTACTATATTTTCTCTCTCATTAATTCTTAAATCCACTTGACGTTATTTTTGCACCATATATGTTATATGAAGAACAGGATTAATTTACGTATTTCCTAAAAGGATTATTTTAATACAAAAGTGAATTGGCTGTATAATAAATACTAAAATGAAATGATTAGAGAAAAAGATACGAAACACGATGAAAATTTTTATGACCGTAGCAAGTGATTTTAGAGATAATGAAAAGTTACCAGGGCCTAAAATGTTTATTAAATTAACTTTATTTTCTTTCTTAACTTAATATTTTTAATTTATATTTAAACTATCATACTTTATAGTCTATAAATTATTAAAATTCCTATGTATGCTAAATGTTAAATACTATGTAATATTAAATTTAATTTAAAATGCTTCAAATCCCTAAGATTTCAAAGCAAAATATTGCATTTTCAATAAAATATACGAATTTTCAACGAAAGAGTTGAACTTTCGGTTAAAAAATTAATTTCCAACAAAGAGAAAACAATTTTCAATAAAATAGTTTATCTGTCAACCAAAAAGATGATTCTTCAACCAAAAAAATAAATAACGAAAAATATAATAATTGATATTTCAACCCACCCAAAAAAATTTTATTTTGATTCAAAAACAGTCGAATTTAAACAGAAAATGCGAATTGTCAATCAAATAGTTGATTTTTCAACTAAAAAAAAGATAAATTTTTATATAAAATTATCAATATGCAAGAAAAAATGGAATAGTTAAATTTTCAGTTGAAAAAATTAATTTAAAAAAAAAGAAGCGAATTTTTAAAAAAGTTGTTCCACTTTCAACAAAAAATAGAATAGTTGATATTTCAACCAAAAATTATTTTAATTTTAAATAAAAACAGTTGAATCCTCAACCAAAACAGATTAATTTGTAGCGAAACAGTTACATTATAAAATTAAAAGTAAAATAAAATTTCTACCAAAAGAGATGAGTTTTCAACGAAATTGTTGAATTTCCAAGTCAGGAAACCAATTTTTGTACAAAACAGTTGTATTAAAAAAAATGAATTTTCGAAAACAAAATATGAATTTTCAATAAAAAAATAATTTTTAACCCAGGAGAGTAATTTTTTTACCAAAAAAGACGAATTTGCAAAAAAGTAAATTAATTTTCAACAAAAAAGTTGAATTTTAAACTAAAAGAGGTCAATTTTCCATCAAAAATAGAATGGTTAAATTTTCAATTAAAAAAATTAATGTTTAAACAGGCAGTTGAATTTTCTACTAAAAAGATGAATTTTTAACCAAGAAGATTACTTTTTTTTACCAAAAAAGACGAATTTGCAACCAAATAAATTAATGTTTAGCAAAATAGTTGAATTTTCAAATAAAAAATATGAATTTCCAACCAAGAAAGAAATATTAAAATTTTCAGTTGAAAAAGAAATTTCCAACAGAAAAAAACGAATTATCAACAAAATAGTTAAATTTTCAATTAAAAAATTTATTTTTAATCCAGAAAATTTTTTTTTTAGCAAAGTAGTTCAAGTTTCAAGTTAATTCTTTTCGGATAAAAACTCAAATAATTTATTTTTGGTTGACAATTAATTTTTTGATAAAAAAATTGTTATTATGTTGAAAATTTGCTTGAAAATTCTACAATTTGGTTGACATTTTTTTTCTTTCTTGACTGAAAAATTTTTCTTGGTTGAATGTTCTTTTTGGTTAAAAATTCAACTCTTTTGCTTGAAATCCGTCTTTTTTGGTTGAAAATTAATTAATTAATTAAGTTAATTAAAAAACTATTTGCTTGAATATTCATGTATTTTGTTGAAAGATCGTCTTTTTTGGTAGAAAATTATTATTTTTTTTTAAACTTCATGCTTGTGGCTTAAAAATTGAACTATTTTTGTAGAGAATTAAACTATTTGGTTTAAAATTAACTTTAAACAAAAATTCTACTGCTTTGTATAAAATTCGTCTTTTGGACTTGAAAATTCAACAATTTGGTTGACCTTTTTTTCTTCCTTAACCGAAAAGTCTTTTTTAGTTGAAAATTCTTTTTGGTTAGAAAATTCAACTTTATAGTTGAAAATTAACTTTTTTATTAAATATTTATATTCTTGGGTTGAAAATTCAACTTTTTGGCTTAAAAATTGTACAATTTGTTTGACATTTTTTTTCTGTCTTGGCTGAAAAATCTTTCTTTGTTGAAAATTCTTTTAGATTGAAAATTTACTCTTTTTTTCAAAATTCGTGTTTTTTGGTTGGAAATTCACGTATTTTGTTGAAAATTCGTCTTTTTTGCTAGAAAATTAATTTTCTTGGTTAAAAATTCAACCTTCTGGGTTGAAAATTCAACTATTTTGGTAGAGAAGTAAACTTTTTGGATGAAAATTAACTTTTTTGTTGAAAATTCTACTGCTTTGTAGAAAATTCATTTTTTTTGCTTGAAAATTCAAGAATTTAGTTGAACTTTTTTTTCGTTTTTGGCTGAAAAATCTTCCTTAGTAGAAAATTTACTTTTTTGTTGAAAATCTAACTTTTTTTGCAGAGAATTTGTCTTTTCGTCTCGAAAATTCATCTTTTTGGGTTAAAAATGCAACTGTTTTGTTGAAAATTAATCTGTTTTGTTTGAGAATTCAACTATTTTGTTGAAAATTCGTCTTTATTGGTTGATTCAACTGTTTTTGATTTAAAATCAAATATTTTTTGGTTGAAACATCTATTATATTTTTTGTTGTGAATTTATCTTTTTTGCTTGCAAATTTAATCACTAGGCTGAAAGTTGAACCACTGTGTTAAAAAAATTTTTTTTTTGTTGAAGATCTATCTCTTTTGTTGAAAATTTAACTATGTTATTGAAAATTCTTTCTTTGTGGTTGAAAATTAATTTTTTAGAGTGAAAATTCAACTATTTTTTTTTGTTTAAAATTCTCTCTCCGTTGGAAATTATTTCTTGATGAACAATTCAACTATTTTGTTGAAAGTTCGTTAAAGATTCATCTCTGTGGTTGAAAATTTAATAATTTTGTTTCAAATCACTTTTTTTTTGAAAATTCATCATTTTAGTTGAAAATTCGTCTATTCGGTAGAAAATTAATCTTCTTGGCTGAAAATTTAACTATGTGGTTAAAAATTAATCTATTTCGTTGAAAATGCAATATTTTTACTTGAAATATTAGGAATTTAAAATGTTTCAATCTGAATTTAATGTTGAACCCATATCAGTTTAATTCAAAAGAATTTATGTAACATCGAATGAATTTTTAGAATGTTTAATTTTCCACAAAAAAAATGTATTCCCCTATTTTTGAAATTTGAAACATTTGAGGCCCTGAAACTTGCTTAAAAAATCTAAAGACTTTTTAAAAATCGGCAGTAATTGGCACACGTGTGTCTCAATATAAATATTTTCGGTGTACATGTGTCAGTATCTAAGGCAATAAACCTTTGTTTTTAATGTACAAGTGTAAAAAAGTTTTTTTTTTTTTAGGATAAAGTGTGGAGCGACTTGGTGTGCATCACCGTCATAAAGGAAATTCCAAGTGGCAAGATCAAGTGGAAAAGTTAAATGACAAATGAAACTAAACCAACATGTAGGATTAATCAATTTTCTCTCACACTCAGAAAAATTTTTTTCTTGAAATTAAAGAAAACGTTTCTCTAACATAATTTTTTTTCATTTGAGAAAAAATAACTTCAAGGCGAAGAAAATCATTTTGAAGTGAAGATTTGTTATTGAAACAATAAACCGTTTCTTTGACTGAGTCAATGAATGCTTTTCTTTCTTTTTTTTCATTGATTCAAAGAAATTTTCTTTTTGAATCGAAGAATCTTTTTTCTGAGTGCATCAGAAAATGAGATCGAATTAATTTCTTTTGTCACAGCCAAGATTGGTGTTGCAAAATCTGGTATTCTATCAAAATAGACTCCACACGCAAATCCGGCGTCTTCTCATCAAGTTTCAGACTAGTAATCACGCTTTTTGCTACATCGGCATCGATTATGGAATCTCGAGGCGATTGGAAAAATAGTTTCAACTCCTAAAATCTGCCAATTTTAATTTTTCCGATATATTACAACAATTTTCGCTTTTGACGAATAGAGGGATTTCTTAATTCCTAATTCAACATCAGCGTTTTTTTTCCAAAGAATTTCGACAAATTTAGTAGAATCGATGCGTCGTAGTTTCGGCATTTCTTACTCGATATAATTAATCCCTATTCAACTTTTGTGTTTATTTATATACTTTCCAACGCTACAGCACCTACGATTTTTTAATGAAAGAACTTCTACGGGAAAAAAATTGTCGGCGCATATCGTCAAATGTTACGTCTTAATTAATGCTCAATTTTTGGAAAAACAGGAGATTTATTCCAAAAAAGGGAGATTAAAAGAGGATTTCAGGGACTATTAAAATATTTTTTTAGCCAGGTTTGAAAAATTTGTTCAACAATTCAGCACCTTGTGTTTTGAAATTTTTTTCTAATGCATTTTTATCAGTTGAGAGCTCTTAGATGTTCAAAATATTTTTTAATGTCAACTAAAAAGAAGATTATAGTCTCAAAAAAGGGAAATTAAAAAATTATTATTCATGATTGCTAATTTTTCAACCTAATATTTTAAATTATTAATCTTTAAACAAAAAAGTACATTTTTAACAAAGTTTCAACTAAAATGATAAATATTCATTTCAAAAAAGTTAAATTCTACCAAAAAGATGAATTGTCAACATAATGGATGAATTTTTCACTAAATGGTTAACCTTTCAGCCAAGAAGATTAATTTTCTACCAAAAATGGAATAGTTAAATTTCTGGTTAAAAAATTAATTTAAAAAAAAATTAATTTCATCAATATATATAAATTTTGAACCCAAAAATGATGTTACTTTTAAATCAAAAACAGTTGAATTCTTCCAAAAAATATGAATTTTCAACCAAAGAGATGAATTTTAAACTATAATGATGAATTTTCAACCAGAAAGTTGAATTTTCAATAAAAAAAATTAATTTTTACCTACACAAAACAATTTTTAACAAAATAGTTAAATTTCTTAACCAAAAAAATCAATTCTTTAACAATTTTTAACCAAATAGTTGAATTTTCAACCAAACAAGATATTAATTTTAAATCCAAAACAGTTCAATTCAACCAAAAAGACGAATTTTCGACAAATTAGTTAAATTTTTAAATTTGTAACCAAATAGTTGAATATTTAACCAAAAACATGAATTTTCAACCCGAAATGGAATAGTTTAATTTGCCTTTAAAAATTACTTTTCAGCAAAAGAAAACAAATTTTCTAGAAAATAGTTACATTGTCAACTAAAGATATGAATTTTCAACAAAAAAAAAATTTTTAACGACAGTTTCAGTTTAAAAAATTAATTTTCAACCAAAAAGTTGTATATTTAACAAACAAAATTAATTTAAACAAAATATTTCAACTTCAAACCAAGTAGTTGAATTTTCAACCAAAAAAGATCAAGATCAACAAAAAATGTAATTATTGATATTTCAACAACAACGAAATTTAATTTTAATTCAAAAACAGTTGTATTCAATCCAAAAAGATTAATTTTTAACCAAACAGTTTTATTTTTAACCAAAAAATATGAAATTTCCACCAAAGGAGATGAATTTTCAAACCAAAAAGATGAACTTTGAACCAAAAAAGATGAATTCTTAACGAAAAATGTAATAGTTATTAATTCAAGCAAAAAAGATATTGATTTCAAATCAAAAACTAAATTAATAAATCCCAATAAGAAAATCCAACTATTTTTCTTTGAAAATTCACTCTTTTTGGTGGAAAATTTAATTATTTTGTTGAAAATTCAAGAATTTGTTAAAATGTTTTTTCTTTTTCGACTAAAAAACCTTTTACATTGAGAATTCATATTTTTTGGTTGAAAATTAAACTACTTGGCTAAAATTTGAATTATTTTGTTAAAAATTCATTTTTTTGATTGAAGATTCATCATTTTAGTTGAAAATTTCATTTCTTTGGATGAAAATTCGTGTTTTTGGGTTGAAAATTCAATTATTTTTGTAGAAAATTCAACTATTTGGTTGCAAATCATCTTTTTTGTTGAAAATTCATACTATTCGATTGATAATTCAACAATTTGGTTGAAATTTTCTTTTTATTGAGTGAAAAATCTTTTTAGTTTGAAAAATCAATTATTTTGTTCAAAATTCGTATTTTTTTGGATGAATTCGACTGTCTTAGATTTAAAATCAAAATCTTTTTTGTTTGAAAATTTATCTCATTGGTTGAAGGTTCTTGTTTTTTGGTTGAAAATAAGACAATTTTGGTAGAAAAATTAACTATTTGGTTGAAAATAATCTTTTTTGTTGAAAATGCATATTTTTCTGTTGAAAATTGAACAACTTGGTTGAACTTTTCTTTTTCTTGTTTGAAAAACCTTTTTAGGCTGAATAATTAACTATTTTGTCAAAAATTCGTATTTTTAATGGATTCGACTGTCTTAGATTAAAACTTAAAATCTTTTTTGGTCGAAAATTCATCTCTTTGGTTGTAAATTCGTATTTTTGGGTTAAAAATTTAACTATTTGGTTGAAAATCATATTTTTCATTGAAAATTCATATTATTCGGTTGAAAATTCAACAATTTGGTTGAATTTTTCTTTTCCTTGACTGAAAAATCTTTTTAGGTTGAAAAATCAACTATTTTGTTGAAAAATCGTATTTTTTTGGATCTGATTTAAAATAAAAATCTTTCTTTGTTGGAAATTTTATTATTTGGTTCAAAGTTGAACTTTTTTATTAAAAATTCATTATTTTGATTGAAGATTCATCTCCATGATTCGAAATTTAATTATTTGTTTTGAAAATTCGTATTTTTGGTAGATAATTAATCTTCTTGGTCGAAAATTCACCTCTTTGGTTGAAAATTCGTGTTTTTGGGTCGAAAATTCAACTATTTGTTTGAAAATAATATTTTTTATTGAAAATTCATATTATTCGGTTGAAAATTCAACTGTTTGGTTGAATTTTTCTTTTTATTGACTCAAAAATCTTTTTAGGTTGAAAAATAAACTATTTTGCTGAAAATTCGTAATTTTTTGGAACCGATTTAAATTAAAATATTTTTTTGTTGGAAATTTTACTACTTAGTTCAAAGTTGAACTTCTTTCTTAAAAATTCATTATTTTGATTGAAGATTCATCTCCATGATTCGAAATTTAATTATTTGTTTTAAAAAGTCGTATTTCTGGTAGATAATTAATCTTCTTGGTGGAAAATTCACCTCTTTGGTTGAAAATTCGTGTTTTGGGTTGAAAGTTCAAATATTTGGTTGAAAATCATATTTTTTATTGAAAAACCATATTATTCGGTTGAAAATTCAACAATTTGGTTGAACTTTTCTTTTTCTGGACTGGAAAATCTGTTTAGGTTGAAAAATCAACTATTTTGTTGAAAAATCGTATTTTTGTGGATTTGATTTAAAATAAGAATCTTTTTTGTTGGAAATTTTACTATTTGGTTCAAAATTGAACTTTTTTGTTAAAAATTCAACTAGTTTGTTTGAAATTTTTTTTTTTTTTTCAAATTCGTCTTTTTTGGTAAAAAATTAATCTTTTTGGTCGAAAATTCACCTCTTTGGTTGAAAATTCGTATTTTTGGGTTGAAAATTCAAATATTTGGTAGAAAATCATATTTTTTATTCAAAATTTATTTTGCTCGGTTGAAAATTCAACAATTTGGTTGAAATTTTCTTTTTCTTGACTGGAAAATCTTTTTAGGTTGAAAAATCAACTATTTTGTTGAAAAATCGTATTTTTTTAAATCTGATTTAAAATAAAAATCTTTTTTTTGTTGGAAATTTTACTACTTGGTTCAAAGTTGAACTTCTTTGTTAAAAATTCAACTATTTTGTTTGAAAATTAATTTTTTTTTCTTCAAATTAGTCTATTTTGGTAAAAAATTAATCTTTTTGTTCGAATATTCATCTATTTTGTTAAAAATTCAATATTTTACTTGAAAATTTAGGAATTTAAAGCATTTCAAATTGAATTTTGCCTATTTTTGTGAAAAATCGACTTATTTCTTCTGTTTTAGATAATTTTGGCCTATGAAGCCTCTATATTTTTTTTATTTGCAACTACAGAATTGATTTATCTTTCGACTTTAGTTTCTTGATTAAACCGTTAGCGATTTTTTCGCTTTTTGAAATTGCTATCATCAAAAAGAATCTTTTCCAAAACCTCTTGTTTTCTAATGTCTTGAATTTCTCTTTATGATTCTTAAAAATTGGGTGAAAATTTTCGATTAAAGTCTTTTAGGGTATTTTTCAAAATTTAAGGGAGAAAAAAGGGGAAAAGGGGATTAGGTAAAAAAGTCAAGATTTTCTACTTGGAAGGTGTAACATTTGACGATAAATAAATTTTCCGACGACCCTGTCTTTTTGTTAAAGGTGCGAAAAGAGCTTAAGGTGCCTCAAACGTGTCGGTTTTTGGAATAATACAAAATACGGCTAAAAGGGTGAATTGTTTGATGTAATATTTTTACCATATAATCTAAAGGCTTATACATGTGCATCACTAGAGCCCCTTTTTCGAAAAATGGTCTTATTTATTTATTTTTTCGTTAATTGAAAATATGCTGAATTTTTTGCGCCTGGAAACGGGCAAACCGCCACTGCGTGGGAAAAAATTACTTTTTTGGTTCAAAATAATGTACAGCCCACAAATATTCACCGATTTGGATGAAAAAAAATTAGAAAAATCTGATAAGATTTCTAAGAAAGTTGTCAAGCCTGATTTTTGAATGAGGTTTTCAATTTTTCTATAAATAAACAAATATGACGAAAAATGGCCATTTTTTCTATTTGACGTTCCCGGTGCTCGCCAATAACAGGAAAATTGTTGAAATCGCCTAAGTTTATGGAGTAATATTAGTTAAATATGTTCCAATATTATACAATAAACAAACAAAATTTTATAAACAAATTAATTGTTGAAAAAATGTTTTCTACGATTTTCCATAAGTTTTTTAAGTTATATTGCAAGAAATTTGAATGGAAACAATATAATATGGAAAAAAAATTTCTTAAGATTATAATTCTTAATATTATAAACAAATTTAATGAACAAATGCAGTAATCAGGCATTTTTCGACAAAAAAATTCGTTTTTTTCGATGTCAATTTTTTTAATTAGGAACTTTATGATGGTTTTAGCAAAATTCATAATTTTTTTTATTAATCTCATGATTTTTTTAAACAAATTTAATAAACAAATACATTATCCGGGCATTTGTCGGCAGAAATTTTTTTTTTAATGCCAGTAATTTCAGTTGGGAAATTCATGACAATTTCAGCAACATTCATAATGAGTTGATAAATTTTATGATTTTTTTAAACAAATTTAAGAAACAAATGAATTATTCGGGTCTCTGTGGACGGAAAAATTCATTTTGTTCGATGTCAGTCTTTTTAATTGGGAACATCATGATAATTTCAGCAAAATTCATAATTAATTGATAAATTTCATTTATTTTTTAAACAAATTGAAGAAACAAATAGACAAAAGTGTAAGGAAAAGGTCATTCTACTCGCTCATCATAGAATTTGTCAACTAAGTATAAGTGTTAATGAAATTATCATTAAGTTCCCAATTAAAAAGACTGACATCGAAAAAAACGAATTTTTCTGTCCACAGATGCCCGAATAATGCATTTGTTTTAAAAAATCATAAAACTTATCAACTCATTATGAATATTGCTGCATTTGTCATGAAGATCCCAATTAAAAAGTCTGACATCGAAAAAAAAAATAATTTTTCCGTCGACAGATGCCCCAATAATGCATTTGTTTATTAAATTTGTTTAAAAAATCATAAAATTGATCAACAAATTATTAATTTTGCTCAAGTTCCTAATGAAAAAAGTTGACACAGAAAAAAAACGAATTTTTCTGTCGACAAATGCCTGATTAATGCATTTGTTTATTAAATTTGTTTAAAAAATTATGAAATTCATCAACTTATTATGAATATTTCTGAAATTGTCATGAAGTTCCCAACTGAAAAGACTGGCATTGAAAAAACCGAATTTTTCTGCCGACAAATGCCCGAATAATGCATTTGTTTATTAAATTTGTTTAAAAAAATCATAAGATTAATCAACAAATTATGAATTTTGCTAAAATTATCATAAAGTTCCTAATTAAGAAAAATTGACATCGAAAAAAACGAATTTTTCTCTCGAAAAATGCCTGATTACTGCATTTGTTCATTAAATTTGTTTATAATATAAACAATTATAATCTGAAGAGAAAAATTTTCCCATATAATATTGTTTCCATTCAAATTTCTTACAATATAACTTAAAAAAACGTATAATTATGGAAAATCGTAGAAAACATTTTTTCAACAAATAATTTGTTTATAAAATTTTTTTTTGTTTATTGTATAATATTGAAACATCTTTAACTAATGTTATTCTATGAAACTTAGGCGATTTCAACAATTTTCCTGTTATTGACGAGCACCGGGAACGTCAAATAGAAAAAATTGCCATTTTTCGTCATATTTGTTTATTTATAACAAAACTGAAAACCTAATTCAAAAATCAGGCTCGACAACTCGCTTAGGAATCTTATCAGCTTTAACAAATTTTTTTTTTGTCCAAATCGGTCAATATTTGTGGGCTGTACGTTATTTTGAACGAAAAAAGTCATGTGAAACTGGGAGTGTACCCATGGTGAACCGAAAACAGGCGCTCACCGTTTCAAATTGCGTTTCAATTAACAACAAAAAAAACAATAACAGGACCATTTTTCGAAAAAAGGACTCTGGTCGGGCACATGTATAAGCCTTCAGATTATGTGATAAAAATATTACATCAAAAAATTCATCCTTGTAGCTGTAGTTTGTATTATTCTAAAAGCCGACTCGTTTGAAGCACCTTAAGCACTCTTGGATGATTTATCTACATTAGAGAAAGAGAACGAGTCCATTTTTTTGACTGTGAAATGGATCGACTCTCATCTTGATCCTGGCACCTGAAAATGGTTTCAAGTAAATTCAGTGGACGGTGAAGCACAGAATAGATTCGCTACACGGTTGTTTCCCGGTCTACGTGAATATATTCCACGTAACCGGGATGTTGCTGTCAGGATGCTACTCCCAAAAGTGTTTCTTCCGTCGGCGCTCGTCTGGGCTTACTTTTCTTCGTTCCTTTGTAATGAAGCCTTTTTGCGCGTGTCTTTGACCTGGAATCAGAACCATATCGATTTTCATTACAAAGGTTTGTAGGTGATTCTAATACCAATCTATTACACTGTTAAAAATATTTGGAATTCTCCAACACTTCTACAATACAAGCGTAAGGCAAAATTGCAAACACGCACGGAGAAAAATGGAAGGTCATTTTAGCCATGCAGATGTGCAGACAGACTATATTGCAGGGTCAACTATAGGACAGCCCTTGAAGATGGCTAAAGCGATTATCCCTAGAAGGTTAAAACAAGAGGTTCAAATCGATCATCTCACAGTGTTGACTTGGCCATCTAGGACGTTCGACTCAAGCGTAATAGAAAGTCGAACCGATCATGAGAGATGGCGGAACTGATCATTATAAAGGGTCGAATCGCTCATCATAGAAGGTCGATTTGGTCATATCAGATAGTCGACTTGATCTCCTCGTACAGTCGACCTGGCCATTTTAAGGGGTCGATTTGATTATCCTACATTATCTATATTTGTTGTCCTTTTCCTACTTATTCCAGTCTCTCTCTTATAAGAGACTGGAAATTATAAAACTAAGTGGAACCTATAAAACCTGAAAATTTATATTAAATACATGAATTCTGAAATCATTTTTTATTCTTTGTGGAGAGTGAGGTGTATGAGACATAATTTGATATGCAAAAACAGTGCACATTCACAATATATTTTTTGGAGCACGAAAGGCTAAGGACACGGCACGGTGTCACACTGAATTGTAAGATTTCAAACATTGGGGTGAATTCAGAAACCAATGTAGTCACTTTCTGCATGCTGAAATTTTTTGCATTTTTTCAGTTTGAAACCCCACGTTGATAACAAATAACCGATAACAGATAACCGCGGTATTGGAATGCCGAAATTGCAATACATGTATTATAAGCGTCGTAAATCGTGAAGTCACCGTCGAGAATTCCAATACATGTATTGTAGCGTTTATATCGCTGCATGATAATTTGCATTTGAAAACTACAACATTATGTATTGTAGCGTTACCTTACATTTCGGAAATAAACTTCCAATACATTTAGTGGAAGTTTTATGCGGAAATTTTTAACAGTGTTTCACAGTAATTCATTTCTTAAAAAAATTTATTTTAACTAAAATTCGATGCATATACGGAGAAAATGTGTGTGTTAAATTTTACATGACTTAGTTCGGTAAACGGAGGACATTACGGCATTATATTAAAGTTTCACTTCCAGTCATGTGAAATGAAATTGGTTAATATTTGCTGTGGAAATATGAATTATTAATATAAATTCATTAAAATTTAATTTGAGATTCAGTAAGAAATAATACAACTAGATAATAAAGATTACCTGAGAGTTGGGTAAAATGAGATGTCGATTACCTACCAGTTAGGTAAAACGAGTCGAACTGTTAGGTACAGTTTCAATCAAAGAAAACAAAGTCTACCTCTCTAAATGTGTGAATTCTACATCCCAGTCATGTAAAATTTCGTGCACCAGCGAAAAAAAAACATTCTTGCTACAAACAGATTCTGTGGAAGGTCATCCACTACTACACACATATTTACACATATAATACAATTCATAAGTATATTGTTGGTACATATACACAATTTAACTTAAACAATTACATTAAATTACAATACATTACATACGGTGTAGTCGCACGCTTTTAACGATATTAACGCTATTAAAAACCGAAAACGCTGTGACGGGTTTCGAACCACCTAAAGTCCTAAGCTGTTTAACGCGTTCTATCGTTAACAACTAAACCTCACGGCTAACCTAACACTTGGAATATCAAGAAAAAAATCTCGGCTAAACTATTCAATTTTCAATATTTTAAATTTTTGCATGATCTACTTTTTAAAGGTACTAGAACATTGTGCGTGCTATGCGCGCACTAATTACCCTTTCTGTAGAAAAAGAACTCGGTTCATTTTTCAACATTTTTTTATAGATTTTACAGAAAATCTTATATTATTTGAGAACGTTGCACATGATTTACAGAAGTTTCCTTATCATAGCGAGAAAATTCCAGTGGATTCAATATGAATGACAATTTTTTCCACTTACTTACAATTCTTTCTTTTGATGGAAAATTAGTTTTTTTTTTGAAAATAATTTTTTTAAACAAAAAAGTCAACTAAATTTTGTTTTGAAATTTTTGTATAGACATTTAATCTTTTCGGTAGAGAATTCATTTGTTTCCTTGAAAATTTAAATACTTCTACGAAAATTTAAGTTATTTGCTTAAAAACTTATTTCTCTATCTGAAAATGTAACTAATCTATTTTTTGTTGAAAATTTATCTTTTTTAGTTAAAAATGTATCTATTTTGTTTAAAGTTTGTATTTTTTTGGTAGAAAATTAACCTTTTTAGTTAAAATTCATGTATTTTATTTAATTTTCTTGGTTAAAAATAGTTTTTTCTTGTTAAAAATTGATTTTTCAAACTAAAAATTTAACTAAATTTCTTATCGAGATTCTTTTTCATACAAATTAAATCTTTTTGGTAAAAAATTCATTTGTTTAGTTGAAAATTCATTTTATTTGCTTAAAAACTTATTTCTCTAACTAAAAATTAAACTATTCTATACTTTGTTAAAAATTTATATTTTTCAGTTGAACATTCATCCATTTAGTGGAAAATTTATCTTTTTTATTTGGTTGAAGATGCAACTATTGGGTTGAAAAGTCCATTAAAAATAAAAAATTTTGATGGAAAATTTATGTATTTTCTTAAAGATTATTCTTTTTTGGTAGAAAATTAATGTTTTTGGTTGAAATTTTCATTTCTTTAGTTGAAAATTACTTTTGAAATTAAAAATTAACTTTTTTAAATACAAATTTTAAAATTAATTTTTTCAACTAAAAATTTAAATATATTCCATTTTTGGTCAAATTTTTTTTATAGCCATTACATCTTTTCGGTTCAAAATTAATTTGTTTGGTTAAAAATTTAAGTTCGAAGTCAGTTGTCCAGCGCCGTCCGATGTTTTTCATCACCCGCATCTTTACACGTCAATTGTTAAATACATTCTACTTTTATTTAGTAACTTAATAAGTATTATCTACTGAGAGTAAAGGATAGTCTGTATATTTGCATATTTTCTGAAATCCTACAATATCAACCGAAACTTAAAAATGTTAAAGTTTTCACCGGGGACTTGGCTGTAAACTTCAGTCCTGAGAATGTTGACGTCTCTAGCGATTCTCATTTTACCTTACTGTTGTGTAATTCCTCTCCTAATGAAAGTGAAAATATCTTTAAAAATTCTGCAATTTATACTTTCTTTTAAGGGAATCGTTAATATCACACAAAAGTAACTTTATATCATTCATTTAATGAAAATTTACCATACTTTTCGTTATTTTATAATATACTGGTATGGAAATAATACAACCCTTATATCAATTATTAGAAATATCATAATTTTCACTTTTGGACTTGAAATTTTACATAACTCTTTTGTATTATTTATAGTTATGTTTTGTATTGAATCCTAAAATAATTGTAAACTTTATCTAAATGCAGTAATGTCCTCCATTTACCGAACTAATTGGGTAAATTTTAATATACAAATTTTCTCCGTGTACTTATTATTATTATTATAGATTAGCAGTTCGAACTCGAAAGTTCAT
>CAKNYM010049805.1:0-33528 GCA_932195095.1 Andricus curvator
GTGTGTGTGTGTGTGCTTGAATATAAAAGCTTTCTACTTGAAAGGATGTGTATGGAAATTCTAGAAAGAGACAGTCACTATTTATGTTTCTCGATCCTCTGATTTCATTTTTCATTATTTTTCCGGATTATTAAATAGGAAATATTTTTTTTATTCCAAAATTTCATGTGGTCATCAATATTTTTAGATTTTATGGCAATAATATAACAATATACACACAGGATTGACAAGGTGTAGAGTTTCAGTATTTCATAAGAACGATAATCCAAACATTTTCAGCAAAAAAATCTGGATATATTTTGTTTCAGCAGAAAAATTATTTTTACTAGATTAATATGTACGTCTGTCAATGAGTAACCTTCTCCACTTAAGTAGTAACTTCCCTGAGTGAAGTGGATACGTACAGTTTTAGTCAGACACTATATATATGCTCGTAGTAGAACAATTGATGTTTGGTGGAACATTATATGTAGTTCTAAATTTTTCAATTTATTTTCTACTTTGCAGTCAGAGCAATGAAATAATTATGTAAAGTTACAAAAAATAATTGTTCCAACAATTTATAATTATTTATTAAAATATTCTCTTAAAGTAATGCTAGAAAGTTGTGGTTTTTTCAGACATTTTCAACCTTTTTTTTTATTTCACTTAGAGTGAAGTGATAATTAATAAAATTAAACAAAGCATTTGTTTAAACAATTTATTATTGTTTGTACCTATACTCTTATATTAATGATAGAAAGTTGCAGTTTTTTCTGAAATTTTCAATTTTTTGTAAACTTTTCAGTTAGAGAGAGAGGTAATTAATTAAAGTTATAAGAAACATTATTGTTCATAAAATTTATCAATAGTTATAACAATATTCTCTTAGACTAATGGTAGAAAGCTCAGTTTTTTTCTGAAATTTCAAAACTTTTTTCAACTTTTTACTTAGAGTGTGGTAATAATTAGGCAAAGTTAACAAAAATATTGTTCTAAACCATTTTTATGGCAATACGTATAGCCCAGTCAAATTGATGTTACTGTAAATAATAATAAATTGTTTAAAAAACTAAAAAAATCACGAGCGCCATGCGCGCAATTATTATTTTATTGTCTCACGCAATTTTTAAATCAAAATATAAAATTATTATGAACATAAAACTTTTGTATTTTATAGTAGGTATCTAATATTTAAAATCATAGAAAAGAGAAGCAAAGTTTTTATAATTGATAATTGATTATTAGTTAATTAAATTAATTATATTATTGATTATAATTGAAGTCTTTGATAATTGATGAAAATTAGTATTTGAAATCTTCAACTAAACAAATAAGTTTTTATCAAAACGGTACAACTTTCAACCAAGTAGTCGAATTCCCAACAAAATAGTTGAATCCTCAACAAAGAAAAAGATTGATTTTCAACAAAATAGTTTATTTTTCTTCGAAAAAATTAATTTTCAACTAAAAAATACGCATTTTTAACAAAGTAGTTAAATTTTGAAGCAAGAAGGTGAATGTTAAACAAAAAAAGATAAATTTCCATCCAAATACTGGAATTTCCAACCAATCAGAGGAATTTTCCAACAAAGAAAATTAGCTTTCTATCAAAAGGAAATGAATTTTTAACCAAAAAGATAAATTTTCCACCAAAAGCATTAATTTTCAAAGGTACAAATCAAATTTTCAACCGAAGAATTGAGTTTTTAACCACAGACATGAATTTTAATCCAAAATGATGAATCGTCGATTCAAAAAATTAATTTTTAACAAATTAGTTGAATTATAAACTCAAAATGATGCATTATTAACCAAAAATACAATAGTGAAATTTTCAGCTAAAAAAATAATTTTTAACTAAGAATAAAAAAAATTTTCAACTTATTTTTTCATCTACAATCATAAATGTACAACCAAAAAAATGAATTTTTTACAAAGCAGTGCAAGTTTCAAAAAAAAAGATGAATTCTCCTAAAAAATTTAACAGTTGATATTTTAACTAATGAAGATTCCAATTTTAAATTATAAACCGTTAAATGCAACCAACGAAGACGGTTTTTTATCAAAATATTTGGATTTTCAACCAAAAAAGAATTTTTAGTCAATAAAAAAAAAAGATTTCAACCGAATTGTTGAATCTTTAAGCCAAAAAAGATAAGTTTTCTACAAAATAAAGTTGAATTTTCAATTCTAATATATGCATTTTCAACAAAAAATAAATTTTAAAAATAGTATTTTAACCAAGCATTTGAATTTTTAACAAAAAAATACGATTTTTCAATGAAACAGTTGCATTTTAAGCCCAAAAAGATTAATTTTCAACCAAAAAGGATTAATTTTGAAAACAAAAAGACAAGCCAGAACAATATTTTTGATAATTACTATCTTAACTTCAGAATTTATTTATATCATATTTTTTACAATCTATAAAAAATCATTTTATTTTACATTTTTGTCTAAAAAATACCAATTTCTGACGAAAAAAACTGAATTTTGGCGTAAAATGTCAACATAACCTAAAACTGTTAAAAAGCTGTAAATCTTTTTTGAAACCTAATTTTCTCTTCATTACAAATGTTTTTTTTTTTTTATAACTCATTTTTTTGTGAAAAACGTGATTATAGGCTGTAATTGTTCAAAAATTAAAAATGTTCGATTTATAAAGATTTTTGTTTCAAAATACTAAATGGTATAAAACGCTAACATAACCTAAAATTGTTGAAAATTGTGAGTCCTAAAGATGATCTTTGTTTAAAAATGCTAATTTTCGGTAAAAAAAAACTAAAACAACCGAAGATTTTTAGAAATTTTCAGTCTTTTTTGAAACTTTATGAATTTATAATAAGATTTTTAAAAGAAATACTAACCTCCAGCGAAAAACACTAACATGAAACAAGTATAGCAATTTTAATTTGTACATTTAATTCTGAAAATTTATAATTGAAGCTATAAAACAACTTTAAGTATTAAAAATATTATATATTTATAAATAACAATATATTGTTAGAAACAATATTTTTGATAACTTTGCTTAATTATTACCACACTCTACATAAGTAAAAAGTTGAAAAAACTTTGGAAATTTCAGAAAAAGGAACAAAGCATCATTCCAAGAGAATATTGTTATAACTATTAATAATATTTATAAACAATTATTTTTGTTAACTTTAATTAATTACCTTACTTTAACTGGAAAGTTCATAAGAAATTGGAAATTAAAAAAAACCGCAATTTCCTAGAATCACTATAAGAGAACATAGGCATAAACAATGATAAATTGTTTAAACAAATACTCAGGTAAATTTGATTAATTATTACTTTACTCTAAGCGAAAGTTGAAAAAAGGTTTAAAATTTCTAAAAAAACAGCAACTTTCTACCATTACTTTAAGAGAATATTTTAATAAATAATAATAAATTGTTGAAACAATTATTTTTGGTAACTTTAATTAATTATTTTCTCACTATGACTGAAAAGTGGACAATAATTTAAAAAAAATTTAGAACTACATATAATGTTCCACCAAACATCAATTGTTCTATTACGACCACATATAGTGGCTGACTAAAACTGTAAGTATCCCCTTAACCAGGGGAAGTTACTACTTAAGTAGAAAAGGTTTCTCATTGACAGACGCACATATTAGTCTAGTAAAAATAATTTTTCTGCTGAAACAAAATATATCCAGAAATTTGTTTTTGCTTAAAATGTTTAGATTGGCTTTCTTATGAAATACTTTAATTCTACACCTTTTTAGACTTGTGTGTATATTGTTACCTAACAATGAAGTGAAAATTAAAGCGATTGTTAAACACCTTTGCTCGGTTTGTGGCTTTCGGTTAAGAGATACGTAAAAAGATAGTTTGACGCAATTTATAGGATATAAAAATCCCTTTAAAATGACCCCTACTAGAACATTTTGCGACTAATAGTTTACGAGAAATTTATTCGTTAATTAAGGGTAGCGTGCTTTCGGAGAAATCTGCGTTTTCATGAATTGACATTGTTAGAGAAAATACTTTCATCAGATTTTTCTTGCTTAATTATTAAAGTGTGAGGTTGAAAGTATTCAAGAACATTTTGTCTGAAATTCGGAATCCAAAAATGCCCGAGGGGGGGGGGGGGCAGATTATTTTCTTTTTCTAATAAAATTGTTTACAACAACAAAGTTTGTGAAACATTCGCTCTATGAATCACTTAAAGTGTAATTGTTTTTCAAGGGAAACAACTTTTCAGATATACACAAAAATTTTAATATTTTGAATAACAAATTGTTAAACACAATAATTTTTTCTTGATTTTTCATGCTACATAAAAAATTTATTTGAGAAAAAAATCACCCATCAAGCGGACTATACGTCTTTTTTCTGTAGAATCGAATATCGTAATTAGTTTTTCCGTATCTTGTATATTTGAATAATTTTTGTTTAAACAATTGAAAGATCAAACATTTCTTAATGAAAAATTGTCTTTTGATCGAATTCTCTCATTCCAATATTAACTTCTCTTCTATGTTTATTTGTCTACCCATGGGTCTTTATAAATGTAACAATTGTTTACAAATTTAAAAATTGTTTACACATTTTCAATTTTTTTTTAATAATAAGTTGGAACGGGTTTAGTATAAAATTATTTGCTTGCACAACAAACCAATACACTAGAATATTTTCTTAATTGCGAAATTGTTAATTAATATATTTTAAACAATATTTCTATGCAATTATTCTCACCTAGAAGAATGAAAAAAAAACAATCGTCATCCTCCTTTCCCAGTAGTTATACCCAAATTTTTTCAGCTTTGTCCGTCAAGCCTATGTATGCAAAAAATTATTGTTTATACATTTTGTTATTAAAAATGTGGATAATTTTCCACATAATTTTTTCGCAAAAAATTTCATTGTTCTTGAATACGCTCAATCTAACGCTTTAAGGATTTAACAAGAGAAATCTGATCGGACTATTCTCGATAACAATAAGGATTCATTAAAATGAAGGCTTTTCCGAAAACACGCAACCCTTAATTAACAAATTAATTTCTCCAAAAATATATTTCGAAGAAATTTCTAATATGGGTCATTCCAAAGGGATTTTTGTGCTCTACACATCGAGTCCTATACACTTTTTACGTGTCTCTCAACCGGAAGCCACAATACAAGCAAACGTGTTAAAAATTCGTTTCAATTTTTAATTTATTGTTAATTAACAATACGCGTTAAGGTTCGACAAAATGTGGGGTATTTATATTACACTAGAAAGTCTACCTAAATATTGTATGGAAAAAAAATCTCTGAATATATTTTTTTCAAAAAAAATATTAATTTGACTGGAATAATATCTGATTATAAATAATTTGATTATAAGAATAATTCTAGTGGAATGAAATTTTTTGATTCAGTGGCACTTTTTTTAAGGCTATAGGAAGTCGATTTCAATTTTTTTACTCACCTTTTCACCGCTATCACTTGGAAGATAAAAAGTAAGTACAGTCAGAAATGAGATTCCCATACAGGGAATAATGATGTTGACCGTGTAGAAAAGCGTTTTTCTTCGCATCGTGATGTTGAAGGTAATATCCAGATACGGCTCGTCGCAGCACGTGTAAAATTTCTCGTTTCTGAAAAAAAGTTTTTGAATTACTTGAATATCAAATCAAAACATTTATTCGTGATTTTTTATAAATTTTCAAGGGATCTGTATTATCATTAGAGAATAACAGAAAATATTTAACGTCTTTTCAGACTAGATGGAGCTATGAAAGAAAAATTATTTTAAATACCATTAAGTATACCATTAAGCCATTTCCCTTTCAGGGTAGGCGTGATAATAACAATAATTTTAATTAATTTCTTTTTTCAGAAAAAAAATTATTTAAAATAATTTTTCTTTCATAGCTCCATCTAGTCTGAAAAGGCGTTAAATATTTTTTGTTCTGAAAAAAGTTTCTTCTCTCGATCTCTCTAGTAGCTTAATGGGAAAGCACCTGACCGGAAATCAGTAGTTCTGTGGTTCGATTCCCAGCGGAGCGAAAGGAGAAGATCTTTTTTCAGAAAAAAAAATTATTTTAATAATTTTTTGAAACTTATCTGCACTTTATAATTATTTATAAAAAAATAAAAAAAAGACCCAGTAATAATTTCTGGGAATTCTGAAGGAAATATCCAAGCGAAGTTAAGAAAAAAATGGTGTAGGTTAGGTTATTCATTTAAAAAATTTTATACCTTTTTGTTGATAAAGCGCTGGTTTTATTCCTTGAAATATTATTTAAAATCTCATTTGGTTGGACTTTATTTGTAAAAATGTGTGTGTTTCTTAAATAATTTTAATTTTAATAAAATCCAACGTAACAAAGGTTTAAATAATCTTTCAAGGAAAAAATCTGACATTGATCATTTGAATTGGATAAGAACTGCAGCTTTTACTTAAAATTGAAGCTTAAACACAAAAATCCATATAACTTTATTTAAATAAACAATTTCCACGTAACAATTTTTTGTATAAATCACACTTTTGATTTTTTCTTTAAATTCACAGCAATTAACATTGGGTCTATTTTCTTCGATTTTATAACATAGAGACTATTGGAATTTCATATAACTGGCAGATATTTGTTGGTTGAGTCAAACTAGGATTTTTCCTAATGTAATTAAATTCCTCATTTATTGATTGAAAATTCCAGACGAAAATTCCGTTACGTCTAGTCCCTTTAAAAAAGACGTTCATTCTAAAAGAACTGATGAATCTCGAGAAAATATCGATTTGGTGAAAAATAGAAATTTATTTTTCGAAATTATATTTTATCTTCAAATCAGTTTAAAGCTTAAGAACTAGCAAATTTAGAATTGTTCAATTTTTAATATTTCATAAAACTGAGGATTTAGAAAAAAAAATCTCTTTCATTTCTCTACGTTCAAAAAAGTCTAGAGCCTTCAATTTGGTTCCATTTAAAATTTGAAAAAAATTGAAGTGCACTCAATTCTGAAAAGCCTCCAGCTCAGAGCTTTTACGTTCTCCATTTCTTTAGTTACTAAATTTTCACTCGAAATATAAAAAAGTGAAATTTTGTGTCAAATAATTTTTTACGTTTTAATAATTGCTTAGCTGAGCTTTATATTGTTTAAAATCAACGCATGACGATTCTCAGAATGCAAATAATACAATTATTGATGCAGTGAATTGTTATAAACTAATTTTATGAAAAAATTGGAAAATAGTGTTATTATTGTTAAAAAAATTATTTTTTTGTAAAACTGCTTCATATTCATGTAGGAATGACATTCAATCACAAAAATACATTTTTATAAATAGCCTACATTTTTTACTCTCATCAATTCTTGAATAAATAAATAAATTATTTTTCAATGAATGAAAATTCGATAATTTTTTATACAATTTGTACTGTTATGATTAAGATAAACAAATTTAAAACGTTGGCACTTTCTCGTAAAAAAAAACTTTTCTCTGAAATTGTTTTTAATTATTGTAAAATTGACTGTTTGTCACAAAATGATTTACAAAGTTAACTATAAGCATGAGGGTGCCGATTAATAATTAAAAGTTTACTTTTCAAAAATTTTCGTTTTAGTGACAGAAGCTCACTGAAATGTTGTTAAATTTCTTGAAAATGTTTTAGTAGTGCCAGGAAGATTTTAAAACTTTTGAAATTTATTCCATAGGTACAAACATTGTAAAAAAAAAATATTTTTTTGCAGTATTTTAGGCAGTCAGTAGGAGTAACAAATTATGAATGATGAAAAAAATTTCTGGCGAATACAGAAATTCTTTTTTTTTCAAAAAGAAATGAATGAAACTGGCCAAATTTACAAAAATTATAGATGAACAAAATTTTTGTTTGAAAATATCAAAATTCCTGGATTCAGGAGGACTTTTTTCATCATATTCAGTTTTATATTCTCGTTTGCTATTCAAAACACTGAACACAAAAAAAATGGATACAATTTTTGTCCGCATGGAATAAATTTGAAAAAATTAATAACTTTTAAAAACTTTCTGCCACTACTAAAACTTTTTTTTTTTAATTTGAAAAAAGTCCAGTGAGTAACTTTGGAAGGACTGAAAAATCCCTAAAAATAAAATTCTCCACGCTAAAATTCATTAAAAAAAAAATATTTGAAAGAAATTTTTCGAAATTATAAAGTTGCCGAGATAAAAAAATTTCTGAATGACAAAATTCCCAAATCCAAAAAGTCCAAAAATTGTTTAATAATGAATACATAAAAAATTATGCATCAAATAAAATCACTTCTTTATTAGTTTATTATTCAAAAATTTTCAATTCTTCAGACAATTTCATAATTTCGGGAATTTTTCATTTCGAATTTTTTATTCTATTTTATTTATTAATTTACAGTGCCAGGAATTTTATTTTTCCAGATTTTTCAGCCGTCCCATTTCTTTCACTAAGAAAAAAAAATTGAAAATGTACCGTTTTGGAAAATTAAACTTTTAATTTTTGATCCCCATACTAATAACTATTGTTATAAACAATTCCTGAATCGCTACAGATATTTATAAATAATAATTGAATAATTTATTTAATCAAATTCAGTGAGATATAACAATTTAAATACGTATGAACAATTAAAATTCCTTGAATTGAATTGATTTATATCGATATGAAGTTTACATAAGAAGTTATAAAAGCGTAAAAAAATGTTTAGTGAAAAATGTCACTTTTTCAATTTATTGTTAATATTTTATTTTTTTACCTTACTGCTGGCACCTCAAGAATATCCCATTCTACTGACATGTAGAATTCAGACAAATCGACGCCAACATCCACTACGTTGCTTCCGGTTTTTTCATCCATGTGCCTCAGATCAACCTGAGTAAAAAAAAATATTAAATTTTTCAGAGACAAGGTAAAACTATAAATTTGCAAAATATCAGAAACCTCGATCTCCTGAATTTATCTCGGCATTCTAGATATTTAAAAGGCTACACATTAGCATCATGTCCGTTGTGCTCTGGTCAAGAAAGAAAGGAATTTAAACCGAATCAAAATAAATTTGAAGAAGATATATTTTTGTTTATTTTTAATGATAACTAATGAATTTAATAAATTTTCGTTAGCTGTATTACATAGCAAATTTTAAATAGAAAGAATCCATGAACAATTTGACAAAAGCACATCAAACTTGGTTCTTAAGATAGAGCCTAGTAAACACATACACTAATTTTTCAAACGTTGTTTCTCAAAGGCATTAGCAATAGTTTCATAATATTGTAATTTTTTCTTTAGATAGAAATTGTCCCAATTTTTCTGTCCCTAATATTTTATTTTACCGAATAAAAATTTTACCCAATTTCTATTCCTCATTTTTATTTGTCGGAATTGAAATTTGTCTTAATTGTTATCCTACCGAATTACTGCTTGCCCTGATATTAATTTGAAAGAATTACTAATTAAGATAAATGGCAATTTGAAGAAAAAAAATGATTATTGGTTATTTTGAATTTATAGCATCACTGTTAAGCCAAAATAAATATTTTTTTTTAAATTTTGTTGTTTTACTATATAATTTATAATTTTTGCTGACTTGCGAGTGCCTTTTGAGAAATTTCGTAGCATTTGCAGAACTATGAACGCATTATCGCACGCAGATATATATTCTTAAACACATAGAAACAGGCTTAAATAAACGATCAGGGATGTCCATTCATTGTCAGTCTCCAGGCAGCAGCGTGGCCAAACAGTCGAAAACATTGCGATTCTAAAAACGAAACGATTTTTTGGTCTCTAACTTAGCATATTTCGATAAAAGCTGTGAAAAAAGGTGCTTTCAATTTTCCGGAACAAAATGGGCGGGTTCGGGTGGTAAATATAGTAACTTTCTGTCTTTGAGTCTTTTAGCTTTTAAGTCTTTCACAGTCTTTCAGTCATTCACAGTCTTTGAGAGCCTTTCAGTCTTTGAGAGCCTTTTAGTCTTTCACAGTCTTTCAAGGTCTTTCAGTCTTTCACATTCTTTCACAGTCTTTCAAAGTCTTTCACAGTATTTCACAGTCTTTGAAAGTCTTTCATAGTCCTTCAGTCTTTTATTCTTTTACAATCTTTTAGTCTGGCAGTCAAATTACTAATTCAATAATAAAATTAGGTATTGCAATTAACCAATTTATTATCGTATTCATTTAGTAACCATAAACAATAAATGTTTAAAGAATAATTATTATTTTCCGTAAATTATTGATCTAGAAAAAATCAATCTTTTAATTTTCTGAAAACTTTTCTAACCACTAAAAACAGAACAATTTCTAGGTCTCTAACTTAGGGTATTACGATAAGAACTGTGAAAAACTTACCACAGAGGCAGGTTCGGGTGTTAAATATAGTAACTTTCTGTCTTTCAATTTTTTAGTCTTTCACAGTCTTTCAGTCTTTCACAGTCTCTCAGAGTCTTCCAGTCCTTCACAGTCTTTCAGGGTCTTTCAGTCTTTCACATTCTTCCATAGTCTTTTAGCCTTTCACAGTCTTTCACAGTCTCTTACAGTCTTTCATAGTCTTTCAGTCTTTTAGTATTTCCAAGTGTTTTACAGACTTTCAGAGTCTTTCAGTTGTTCACAGTATTGCACAGTCTTTGAAAGTCTTTCATAGTCTTTGATTCTTTTATTCTTTTACAATCTTTCAGTCTTCCAGTCAAATTACTAACTCAATATTAAAGTTAGGTATTGCAATTAACCAATTCATTATCGTATTCCTTCAGTAACCATACAAAATAAATTTTTGAATAATAACGATTATTTGCCGTAAATCAGTGATCTAGAAAAAATCAATTTTTAATTTTCTAAAAACTTTTTTAACCACTAAAAACAAAACACTTTCTAGGTCTCTAACTTAGCATACTTTGATAAGAACTGTGAAAAACGTGCTTTCAATTTTCCGGAACGAAGTAAGATGGGTACCACAGAGGCAGGTTCGGGTGTTAAATATAGTAACTTTATGTCTTTCAACTTTTTAGTCTTTTAGTCTTTCACAGTCTTTTATTCTTTCATAGTCTTTCAGAGCCTGTCAGTCTTTCACAGTCTTCTGAAGTCTTTTATAGTATATCATAGTTCTTTAGTATTTTAGTATTTCAGAGTATTTTACAATCTTTCACAGTCTTACAAAGTCTTTCAGTCTTTTATTCTTATACAATCTTTCAGTCTTCCAGTCGAATTACTAACTCAATATTAAAATTAGGTATTGCAATTAACCAATTTATTATCCTATTTATTTAGTAACCATAACAAATAAATGTTTGAAGAATAGTGATTATTTTCCGTAAATTATTATTCTAGAAAAAATCAATTTTTTAATTCTCTAAAAACTGATCTAACCACTAAAAACAAAACACTCTCTAGGTCTCTAACGTAGCCTGTTACGATGAAAGCTGTAAAAAAGGTGCTTTGGATTTTCTAGGGCAAAGTCAAATAGATACCACAGAGGCGGGTGAGGGTGCTAAATATAGTAACTTTCTGTCTTTCAGTATTTTAGTATTTTAGTCTTTCAGAGTCTTTCAAAGCCTTCCAGTCTTTCACAGTCTTTCATAGTCTTTCACAGTCTTTCACAGTCTTTTAGTGTTTTACAGTGTTTTACAGATTCTCATAGTCTTTCAGTCTATCAAAATTAAGTATTTCAATCAATCAATTTATCATCGTATTCATTTCATAACAATAAAAAATAAATGTTTAGAGAATAATGATTATTTTCTGTGAATTAATGATCCATAAAAAAATCAATTTTTCAATTTTCTAAAAACTTTTCCAACCACTAAAAACAAAACACTTTTTAGGTCTCTAACTTAGCATGTTTCGATTAAAGCTGCGAAAAAGATGCTTTCAATTTTCTGGGACAAAGTGAGATTGATACCACAGAGGCAGGTTTGGGTGTTAAATATGCTAACTTTCTTTCAATTTTTTAGTCTTTTATTATTTCACAGTCTTTCAGAGTCTTTCATAGTCTTCCAGAGTCTTTCAGTCTTTCACGGTCTTTCACAATCTTTCACAGTCTTTTAGTCTTTTAGTGTTTCACAATCTTTTGCAGTCTTGCAGAGTCTTTTAGTCATGCATAGTCATTTAGTCTTTCAGTCTTCCACAGTCTTTTAGTGTTTCAAAGTGTTTCACAGTCTTTACGAGTCTTTCAGTCTTTTGCAGTATTTTACAGTCTTTTAGTCTTCCAGTAAAATGAATAACTGAATATCAAAATTAAGTATTTCAATCAATCAATTTATCATCGTATTCATTTCATAACAATAAAAAATAATGTTTAGAGAATAATGATTATTTTCTGTGAATTAATCATCCATTAAAAAATTAATTTTTTAATTTTCTAAAAACTTTTCCAACCACTAAAAACGTAACACTTTTTAGGTCTCGAACTTAGCATGTTTCGGTTAAAGCTGCGAAAAAGGTGTTTTTAATTTTCTGGGAGAAAGTGAGATTAATACCACAGAGGCAGGTTTGGGTGTTAAATATGCTAACTTTCTTTCCGCTTTTTAGTCTTTTATTATTTCACAGTCTTTCAGAGTCTTTCATAGTCTTTCACTCTTTCACAGTCTTTCACAGTCTTTCACAGTCTTTCTCGGTCTTTTATAGTCTGTCATATTCTTTCAGTCTTTCAGTGTTTCACAGTGTTTTACAGACTCTCATAGTAGTCTTTCATTCTTTCAGTCTTTTCAAAATGTTTCACAGTCTTTCAGAGTCCTTCAGTCTTTCAAAGTATTTCACAGTCTTTCAGTCTTCCAGCCAAATTACTAACTGAATATCAAAATTAGGTATTGTAATTAATCAATTTATTATCGTATTCATTTAGTAACCATAAAAAATAAATGTATGAAGAATGATGATTATTTTCCGTAAATTATTAATCTAGAAAAAATCTATTTCTTAATTCTCTAAAAACTGTTCTAACCACTAAAAACAAAACACTTTCTAGGTCTTTAACTTAGCATATTTGGATAACAGCTGTGAAAAAAGTGCTTTCAATTTTCCGGGACGAAATAAGATGGGTACCAAAGAGGCAGGTTAGGGTGATAAATATAGTAACTTTCTGTCATTCAGCTTTTTAGTCTTTTAGACTTTCACAGTCATTCACAGTCTTTCACAGTCTTTCATAGTCTTTCAGAGCCTTCCAGTCTTTCACAGTCTTTTATAGTATTTCATAGTCTTTCAGTCCTTTAGTGTTTTACAGACTCTCATAGTCTTTCAGTCTTTCAGTCTTTCAAAATGTTTCAGAATCTTTCAGAATCCTTCAGTTCTTATTGTTTCACAGTTTTCTGCAGTCTTGCAGAGTCTTTCAGTCTTGAAGAGTCATTCAGTCTTTCAGTCTTCCACAGTCTTTTAGTGTTTGGAACTGTTTCACAGTCTTTCAGAATCCTTCAGTTCTTACTGTTTCACAGTTTTCTGCAGTCTTGCAGAGTCTTTCAGTCTTGCAGAGTCATCCAGTCTTTCAGTCTTCCACAGTCTTTTAGTTTTTTAAACTGCTTCACAGTCTTTCAGAATCCTTCAGTTCTTATTGTTTCACAGTTTTCTGCAGTCTTGCAGAGTCTTTCAGTCTTGCAGAGTCATTCAGTCTTTCAGTCTTCCACAGTCTTTTAGTGTTTCAAAGTGTTTCACAGTCTTTCTAAGTACTTCAGTCTTTTGTCGTATTTTACATTCTTTTAGTCTTCCAGTCACGTTACTAACTGAATATCAAAATTAGGTATTGTAATTAACCAAATTGTTATCATATTGATTCAGTCATGATGAAAAATATAAGATTAAAGAATGATGATTATTTTCGGTGAATGATTGATATAGAAAAAATAATTCATTTTCACTTTTCTAAAAACTTTCTCAACTACTAAAAACAAACCACTTTTTAGGCATCTTTTGATAAAAACTTCAAAAAACGTGCTTTAAATTATTCCAGAAAAAATGGGATAGGTATCACAAGTGTGGGTTCGGGCGTTGAATATACTCACTTCAGTCATTCAATTTTTCACAGTCTTTCAGTCTTTCAGAGTCTTTCAGTCTTTCATTTTCTTTAAATGTTTGGCAATCTTTCACAGACTTTTGCAGTCTTTCAGAGTCTATCAGTCTTTCAGTCTTTCACAGTTTTGTAGTATTTCACAGTCTTTCAGGCTTTCAAAGTCATTCAGTCTTTCAGTTTCTAATCCTTTGAATCATTCAGTCTTTCGAGTTTCAGTAAAATTACAAGCAGGTAAAATTAAAAGCGGGCATTTGAATAACCAATTCACTGTCAAATTAACTTAGTGATCAAATATAAAAAAAAAATTTTTTGTAACAAATATCGATCTAGAAAAAAAATCAATTTTTCGATGTTAGTGTTTTCAGTAAAAGAATGTTTTTTCAAATTCAAAAGTCTCTGAAAATCTGCTCTTACATATTTCCTCAAGTACATTAAAAGAGAAGTTTGGAAACGAGTCTATTTTTTACAGATTAACATAATTGTTTGTACAAAAATAATAAATTATATATAATAAAATATTCACAACGTATTAGCATTAAATATTGGAATAACCAATTTATTATCATAATTAATTAGCAATTCAATATGAAAAAAATATGTAAGGACTTATAATCATTCTCTGTTAATTAATAGATTGGATGGAGAAAAATTGGAAATCAAAAACAGTATAGCATTAAAAAGTTTCTTTTTAGGTCACTTTATACGTCTTGGAATTCCTCAAAATACTGTATTGGATTGTTTAAAAATCTCCTGAAACTTTACATTCTTTTAAATTCCTGAAAATCATTGAAATCCTTGGAAATTATTTAAAAAAATTCAAATCTCTTGAAAATTCCCTGCTATCACTTAAAACACCCTAAAATATTTCACATCCTTCAAAAGCTCTTAAAATTACTTGAGATTTTTCAAAGCACTTGAAAAATGCTTTGCATTTTCTGAAATAACCTAATTTCTGTCAAATCCTTCGAAATACCCTTAAAATTTCTTCAAATTCTTGAAATCCATTAAAATACCTTGCAAAAAATTTTGATACACTTGAAAATTCCTTGAAATCCTTGAAAATACCCTCATTTTTGTAAAATCATTTTTGAGAAATTGGTTGAATTTCTTAACATTATTAAAATATTTGGAAACTCTTTGAAATTTTTTTAGGCTCGTGAAAATTCCCTAGAATCTTTTACAATAACCTGAAATATTTGAAATTCTTTAAACAAATTTCAAAGCACTTGCAAATTCCGTGAAATCTTCGAAAATACACTTATATATGTAAAATCCTTTGAAACCCCCTGGAATCTCTTTAAATTTTTGAAATCTAGTAAAATCCCTTAGAATCTTCCAAAATTTTCTAAAACCTTATAGATCTTATACAAAAATTCCAAATTTCTGAAAATTATAGAAAATGCTTTTAAACCCCAACAAATTTCTTAAATTTCTTAGAATCATTACAATCCTTGGAAATTCCTTGACATTTTTTTAATCGCTTGAAAATTCTCTGAAATCTTTTGAAATACCTCGAAATCTTCGGAAGTACACTTATTTACGTAAAATCCTTTGAAACCCCCTGAAATCTCTTCAAATTCTTGAAACCTATTAAAATTCGTTGAAATCATTTTAAATATCCTAAAACCTTATAGATCTTATGACAAAATTCAAATTTTTTAAGATTCTATAAAATGCTTCAAAACTGCGAGAAATTTGTTATATTCCTTAAAATCATTATAATCCTTGCAAATTCCTTTAAATCTTTTGAAATACCCTTATTTCTGGAAAATACTTTGAAATCTCTTTATATTCTGGAACACTATTAAAATCCCTGGGAATCATTAAAAATATCCTAAAACCTTATAGATCTTATAAAGTCCTTCCAAGTATTCTAAAATTCTAGAAAATACTATAAAACCGTAAGAAATTTGTTACATTTCTCAAAATAATTAAAATCATTGGAAACCATCAGAAATTTTGTCAATCTCTTAAAAATGCCCTAGCATCTTTTAAAAGGTCCTAAAATATTTCAAAACATTTGAAATTCTTTAAAAAATTTCAAAGCACTTGAAAATTCCTTGAAATCTTCGAAAATGCACTTATTTATGTAAAATCCTTTGAAACTCCCTGAAATCTCTTCAAATTCTTGGAATCTATTAAAATCCCTTAGAATCTTCTAAAAAATTTGAAAACCTTATAGATCTTATAAACAACTCCAACTTTTTTAAAATGCTAGAAAATGCTTGAAAACCGCAACAAATTTCTTAAATTTCTTAGAATCATTATAATCCTTGGAAATTCCTTGACATTTTTTTTCATCTCTTGAAAATTCCCTGAAATCTTTTGAAATACTCTAAATATTTCAAATACTTTGAAATCCTTTAAAAAATTCCAAGAAGTTCAAAAAGCCTTAAAATCTTCGAAAATACATTTATTTATGTGAAATCCTTTGAAACCCCTGGAATCTCTTCAAATACTTGATATCTATTAAAATCCCTTGGAATAATTTAAAACATCCTAAAACCTTATAGATCTTATAAGAAAATCCCAATTTTTTAAGATTCTATAAAATGCTTTAAAACTGCAAGAAATTTGTTAAATTCCTGAAAATCATTTTAATGCTTTGAAATTCCTTGAAATATTGTTAATCTCTTGAAAATTCTCTGAAATCTTTTGAAATACTCTAGAATATTTCAAATACGAAAACAATTAAAGCACTTAAAAATTCCTTGAAATCTCTTTGAATTCTTGAAAATTATTAAAATCCCTTAGAATCATTGAAAATATCCTGAAACCTTATAGCTCTTATAAAGTCCTTCTAAATAAGCTAAAATTCTAGAAAATACTTTAAAGCCGCAAGAAATTTGTTAAATTTCTCAAAATCCTTGAAAATCCTTGGAAATCCTTGGAAATTTTTTCAATCTGTTAAAAAGGCCCTAGAATCTTTTAAAATATCCTAAAATATTTCAAATCATTTGAAATTCTTTAAAAAAATTTAAAGCACTTGAAAATTCCTTGAAATCTTTGAAAATACCCTTGTTTCTGTAAAATCCTTTGAAATCCCTCGAAATCTCTCTAAATTCTTTAACATTATTAAAATCCTTCAGAATCCTTTAAAATATCCTGAAACCTTCTAGATCTTACAAAGTCCTTCCAAATAATCTACAATTCTAGAAAATAATTTAAAGCCGCAAGAAATTTGTTAAATTTCTCAAAATCATTAAAATCCTTGGAAACCTTCAGAAATTTTTTCAATCTCTTAAAAATGCTCTAGAATCTTTTAGAATGTCCTAAATATTTCAAATCATTTGAAATTCTTTGAAAAATTGCGAAGCGCTTGAAAATTCCTTGAAATCTTTGAAAATACCCTTATTTCTGTAATATCTTTTAAAAATCCCTTGAAATCTCTATATATTCTTGAAATCTATTAAAATCCCTTGGAATCTTTGAAAATATCCTAATACCTTATAGATCTTATAAAATTATTCCAAATAATTCAATATTCTAGAAAATCCTTTAAAACCACAAGAAATTTGTTAAATTCCTTAAAATCATTATAATCCGCGGAAATTCCTTGACATTGTATGAATCTCCTGAAGATTCCCTGGAATCTTTTGAAATACTTGAAATATTTCAAATCCTCTGCAATTCTTCAAACATTTTTAAAGCACTCGAAAATTGCATGAAATCTTTGAAAATACCCTAATTTCTGTAATACCTTTTAAAAACCCTTTGAAATCTCTATATATTCTTGAAATCTATTAAAATCCCTTGGAATCTTTGGAAATATCCTAAAACCTTATAGATCTTATAAAATCCTTCAAAATAATTAAAAATTCTCCAAAATTCTCTAAAACTGGAAATTCCTTGACATTTTTTCAATCTTTAAAAATTCTTTGGAATCCTTCAAAATCCACTAAAATATTTCAAATCCTCTGAAATCCTTCAAAAATTTTTAAAGCACTTGAAAATTCCTTGAAATCTTTGAAAATATCCTTAATTCTGTGATACCCTCTAAAAACCCCTTGAAATCTCTATATATCCTTGAAATATATTAAAATCCCTTGGAATCTTAGAAAATATCCTAAAACCTTATAGATCTTATAAAATCTTCCCAAATAATTCAACATTCTAGAAGATTCTTTAAAACCGGAAGAAAAATAAATAAAATATTTCAAATTCTTTGGAATTCTTTAAAAACTTTCAAAGCACGTGAAAATTCCTTGAAATTTTTGAAAATACCCTTATTTTTGTAAAATCCTTTAAAATCCTTCTGAAATATCTTCATATTTTTAAATCTATTGAAATTCATTTAAATCTTTTAAAATATCCTAAAACCTTATAGATCTTACAAAATCCTTCCAAATAACCAAAAATTCTTCAAAACCGCAAGAGATTTGTGAAATTCTTTTAAATTATCAAATCCTTAGAAATTCCTTGAAATTGTTCTAATCTTTAAAAATTCCCTGGAATCCTTTAAAACACCCTAAATATTTCACACCATTCAAAATCTTTTGAAATTCCTTAAAACTTTTTAAAGCAATTGTGAATTCCTATAAATCTTTTAAAATATGCTTATTTCTGTGAAATCCTCTGAAATCTCTTCCAAATCTTGAAATCTATTAGGATTCTTTGAAATCTTTCAAAATGTCCTAAAACCCTTATAGGCCCTACAAAATCCTTCCAAATCTTCTAAAATTATTTGAAATTCTTTAACATCGCTAGAAGTTTGGAAATTTCTTAAAATCATCAATATCCGTGGAAATTTCTTGAAATTTTTTCCATATGTTGAAAATTCCTTGAAATCTTTCAAATTATCCTAAAACTCATAAAATCTCATGAAATCCTCCCAAATATTCCAAAATTCTAGAAAATTCTTCAACACCGGAAGAACTTTGTCAAAATCCTTGAAATTATCAAAATCTTTGGAAATTCGTTAACATTTCTTCAATCTCTTGAAAATTCCTTGGAATCTTTTAAAATACCCGAAACAATTTCAAATTCTTTATAATCTTTTAAAGCACTTGGAAATTTCTTAGAATCTTTGAAAATTCCCTCATTTCTGTAAAATCCTTTGAAATCCCTTAAAAATCCTTTCTTGAAAATCTTATAAATCCTATGAAATTCTTCCAAATCTTTCGAAATTTAGGAGATTCTTCAAAACTGCATAGAATTTCTGAAATTCAGATCGAAATATTATAAAATGTTTAGAAATTTGTTCTATCTGTTGAAATTCCAAAAAATTAATTTGAAATCCTTGAAATTCTTTGAAATTCTCCAAAATCCTTAAGAATAAGTTAAGGAAATTCCTTTCAATCGACCCAAAAATTCTTAAAATCTGTTGAAATTCCTTAAAACTTTTGAAAGTATTGAATATTCCTTCAAATAATTAAAATCCTTGAAAATCCTATAAATTCCCTTAAAGCTGTTGAAATCCATTAAATTCCTTGAAATCTTTTAAAATTCTATTAAATACCTGAAAATCTTTCAAACATTTTGAGCAGTTTTAAACTCGTTCAAAAAAATTGCGTGAAACAACTAAAAAATAATTAGCTAAGAAATAATAATTATTTCCTCCTAATTATTGATCTAGGAAAAAATAAGTTTTGCAATATTTTAGTCTTTTTTTCTCGAAAAAATGTTCTTTTTTTTTAATTCAAGAACCATTTATGCCACTTGTTCTGAGGGCGAAATCTTTTTAATTTGCATAGTTTGATTAGAGGAAGCCGCTTACGTTGCAATATTCATGACTCAGAACGCCTCGCCGTACTTGTACTTCTGGACCCATACCTAATGCAATAATACAATGCGATAACGCCCTCACTTTTGCATAATCAATCGCAAATTGAATTTCTCTTCCTTAATTTCCTTATAATATGAAGACAGAAACAGACGTAATGAGGGGAACCGGGAAAAGGGACCTAAAATAATTATTATTATTACAGACGAATGAATGTGTAATGTAGGAAAATTAGCGACAGAATTTTACCTTAAAAAAAATTCATTTATCTATTAGAGTGGTTGAAATTAATTATTTGAAGGAATGTTCAATACTTTTAAACGTTTTAAGGAATTTTAAAACATTTTAAAGATTTTTGGGGCAGATTGAAAGGGATTTCCTTAACTTATTCTTAACGATTTTGAAGAAATTCAAAGAATATCAAGGATTTCAAATTAATTTTATGGGATTTCAACTGATTTTTAACGAATTTCAATAGACAGAAAAAGTTTCTAAACATTTTATAATATTTGGATCTGAATTTCAGAAATTCTATGCAGTTTTGAAGAATCTCCTAAATTTCGTAATATTTGACAGGATTCATAAGATTTCCAGGAAAGGATTTTTAAGGGATTTTAAGTGCTTTGAAAGATTGTAAAGAATTCGAAATTGTTTAGGGTATTTTAAAAGATTCTCAGGAATTTTCAAGATGTTGAGAAAATTTTAAGAAATTTCCAAGGATATTAATGATTTTAAGAAATTTCAAAAATTTATTGCGATGGTAAAGAATTTCAAATAATTTTAGAAAATTCGGAAGGATTTTGTAGGACCTATAAGGATTTTAGGACGTTTTGAAAGATTTCAAAGAATCTTAATAGATTTTAAGATTTTGAAAAGATTTCAAAGGATTCAACAGAAATAAGGATATCTCTTGCGTTTTTAAAGAATTTTGTATAATTTTGGGTTATTTGGAAGGATTTTATAAGATGCATAAGGTTTCAGGTTATTAGGGATTTTAACAGATTTCAAGAATATATAGAGATTTCAAGGTGTTTTTAAAGGGTATTACAGAAATGTGGGTATTATCAAAGATTTTAAGAAATTTTCAAGTTTCAAAAAATGTCAAGGAATTGCCGAGGATCATAATGATTTTAAGGAATTTGAAAAATTTTTGGCGGTTTAAAAAAAATTTCTATGATTTGAAAAAATTTGGAATTTTTTTAAAGGATTCCAAAGGATTCGAAGGTTTCAAAGGATTTTACATAAATAAGGGTATTTTCAAAGATTTCAAAGGATTTTTGAGAGATTAACAAAATTTCAAGGAATTTCCAAGGATTATCATAATTTTAAGGAATTTAAGAAATTTCTTGCAGTTTTAAAGCATTTTATAAAATTTACAAAAAATTGTATTTTTTTATAAGACTCATAAGGTTTTAGGATATTTTAAAAGATTCCAAGGGATTTTACTAGATTTCAAGAAATCGAAGAGATTTCAGGGGGTTTCAAAGGATTTTAAATAAATGAGTCTATTGTCGAAGATTTCAAGGAATTTTCAAGTGCTTTGAAATTTTGTAAAAGATTTCAAAGGATTTCAAATATTTTAGGAGATTTTTAAAGATTCTAGGAAATTTTCAAGAGATTAAAAAAATTTCTAAGGATTTCCAAGGATTTTAATGATTTTGAGGAATCCATACAATTTCTTGCGATTTTCAAAAATTTTCTAGAACTTTGGATTAGTTGACACGATTTTATAGTATTTTTAAGGTTTTAGGATATTTTAGAAGATTCCAAAGGATTTTAATAGATTTCAAAAATATGAAGAGTTTTCAAGGGGTTTCAAAGCATTTCACAGAAATAAGGGGATTTTCAGAGATTCTAAGGATTTTCAAGTGCTTAAACAAATTTCAAGGAATTTCCAAGGATTATAATGATTTAAAGGAATTTAACAAATTTCTTTCAGTTTTAAAGGATTTCAAAGAATTTTAAAAAATTTCGATTTTTTTATAAAATATATAAGTTTTTGAGATATTCTAATAGATTCCAAGAGATTTTAATAGATTTCAAGAATTTTAAGAGATTTCGGGGGGTTTCAAAGGATTTTACATAAATAAGTGTATTATCGAAGATTTCAAGGAATTTTCAAGTGCTTTGCAATTTTTCAAAGGATTTTAAAGTATCTGAAATATTTAGAGTATTTCAAAAGATTTCAGGGAATTTTTCAGAGATTCAAAGTAAATGAGTGTATTTTCGAAGATTTCAAGGACTTTTAAAGTGCTTTGAAATTTTTTAAAGAATTTCAAATGATTTGAAACATTTCAGGACATTTTAAAAGATTTTAGGGCATTTTTAAGAAATTGAAAAATTTTGTGAGGGTTTAAAAGTTTTTCAATGATTTTGAGAAATTTAACAAATTTCTTGCGGCTTTAAAGTATTTTCTAGAATTTTAGATTATTTAGAAGGACTTTATAAGATCTATAAGGTTTTAGGATATTTTAAATGATTCCAAGGGATTTTAATAGATTAAAAAAATATGAAGAGATTTTCAAGGGGTGTCAAACGATCTTACAGAAATAAGGGTATTTTAAAAGATTTCAAGGAATTTTCCAGTGCTCTATTTTTTTCGTATTTGAAACATTTTTAGAGTATTTCAAAAGATTCCAAGGAATTCGCAAGAGATTAACAAAATTTAAAGGAATTTCCCAGGATTATAATGATTTTAAGGAATTTTACAAATTTCTTGCAGTTTTAAAGCATTTTATAGAATTTTGAAAAATTTGTATTTTTTATAAGATCTATAAGGTTTAGGGTATTTTAAAAGATTCCAAGAGATTTTAATAGATTTTATGAATTTGAAGAGATTTCAAGGGGTTTCATAGGATTTTACATAAATAAGTATATTTTTGAAGATTTGAAAAAATTTTCAAGTGCTTTGAAATTTTTTAAAGGATTTCAAAGTATTTGAAATATTCAGAGTATTTAAAAAAAAATCAGGGAATTTTCAAAATATTAAAAAAATGTCGAGGAATTTCCAAGGATTACCATATAGTGATTCTAAGAAATTTGTTGCGTTTTAAAAGAATTTTCTAGAATTTTAAACAATTTGGAATTTTTTTATAAGATCTATAAGGTCATAAGTAAGTTTATTTTCAAATATTTTCAGGAATTTAAAAAGATTTTAGCGGGTGCAAAATATTTAGGGTATTTTAAAAGATTTTAATGAATTTTTAAATATTATAACTATTTTAAGGAATTTCCGAGGATTTGATGATTAAAGGAATTTCGCAAATCTCTTGCGGTTTTAAAGAATTTTGTAGAATTTTGGGTTATTTGGAAGGATTTTATAAGATCAATAAGGTTTCAGAATATTTTCAAAGATTCCAAGAAATTTTAAGAGATTTCAAGAATATGTAGAGATTTCAAGGTGTTTTTAAAGGGTATAACAGAAATAAGGGTATTTTCAAAGATTTTAAGAAATTTTCAATTGCCTTAAAAATTTTTGAAGGATTTCAGAGGATTTGACATATTTCAAGTATTTCAAAAGATTCGAGGGAATTCGCAAGAGATTAACAAAATTTCAAGGAATTTCCCAGGATTATAATGATTTTAAGGAATTTTTCAAATTTTTTGCAGTTTTAAAGCATTTTATAGAATTCTAAAACATTTGGATTTTTTATAAGATCTATAAGGTTTTAGGATATTTTGAAAGATTTCAAGAGATTTGAATAGATTTCAAGAATTTGAAGAGATTTCAGGGGGTTTCAAAGGATTTTACATAAATAAGTATATTTCCGAAGATTTCAAGGAATTTTCAAGTGCTTTAATTTTTTTCGCATTTGAAATATTTAATATTATTCCAAAAGATTCTATTGAATTTTCAAGAGATTAACAAAATATCAAGGAATTTCCAAGGATTATAATCATTTTAAGGAATTTTACAAATTTCTTGCAGTTTTAAAGCATTTTATAGAATTTTAAAAAATTTGCATTTTTTTATAAGGTCTATAAGGTTTTAGGATATTTTAAAAGATTCCAAGGGATTTCAATAGTATTCAAGAATTTAAGGAGATTCCAAGGGGATTTTAAAGAATTTTACATAAATAAGTATATTTTCGAAGATTTCAAGGAATTTTCAAGTGCTTTGAAATTTTTCAAAGAATTTCAAATGATTTTAAATATTTTAGGACATTTTAAAAGATTCTAGGGCATTTTTAAGAGATTAAAAAAGATTCTGAGGGTTTCCAAGGATTTTAATTATTTTGAGAAATTTAACAAATTTCTTGCGGCTTTAAAGTATTTTCTAGAATTTTAGATTATTTAGAAGGACTTTATAACATCTATAAGGTTTTAGGATATTTTAAATGATTCCAAGGGATTTTAATAGTGTTCCAGAATTAGAAGAGATTTCAAGGGGATTTTTAAGGATTTTACAGGAATAAGGGTATTTTCAAAGATTTCAAGGAATTTTCAAGTGCTTTAGTTTTTTTCGTATTTCAAATATTTTAGAGGATTTCAAAAGATTCCAGGGAATTTTCAAGAGATTAACAAAATTTCAAGGAATTTCCAAGGATTATAATGATTTCAAGGAATTTAACCAATTTCTTGCAGTTTTAAAGCATTTGATAGAGTTTTGGAAAATTCCGATTTTTTTATAAGATCTATAAGGTTTTTATATATTTAAAAAGATTCCAAGAAATTTTAATAGATTTAAAGAATTTGAAGAGATTTCAAGGGGTTTCTAAGGATTTTACATGAATAAGTGTATTTTCGAAGATTTCAAGGAATTTTCAAGTACTTCGAAATTTTTTTAAGGACTTCAAAGTATTTGAAATATTTAGAATATTTCAAAAGATTCCAGGAAATTTTAAAGAAATTCTCAAAATTTCAAGGAATTTCCAAGGATTATAATGATATTTTTAATCAAATCTACTTGAATGAATATTTTTAGTTTTTCAACCCCACCCCAACCTTTAAAATAAGTAGAAAAAAAAACTTTTTTCAACTGTATCAATAACAGACCACGAAGATTAATTTTCTGCCGAAAAAGAAGAATTCGTAATAAAATATATGTTTCAACTGAAAAAGATAAATTTTCAAACCAAAATCGAAAAATTAAATTTTCAGTTTAATAGAATTAATTTTTAAACAAGAAAAAACGAATTGTCAACAAAATATTATAATTATCAACCAAAACAGATTAATAATTATCAAACAAGTATTTGAGTTTTCTATTAGAAAGAAAAATAAAAACATTTCTGTCAAAAAATATCAATTTTCGAAGCAAAAGGACGAATTTTCAACAAAAGATTTGAATTTTCAACAAAAGAGTTCATTTTTAATAGTTGAATTTTCTACCAACTTGTTAATTTTTCAAGCTCAAAAAATGAATTTCCTACCAAAAAGTTGAATTTTTAACTTAAAAGCTTAATTTTTAACCAAAAATATTAAGTAAATTTTGAGTTAAAAAAATTTATTTTTAACGAGGAAGAAACACGAATTTGCAATCGATTTGATGAATCTTCGACAAAAAGAATAAATTTTGAGCAAATTAGTTCGACTCTCAAGAAAATAGTTGAATTTTTAACAAAATAAATATATTTTAAAATAAATAAATGCATTTTAAACTAAGATGATGAACCTTCATTTTTAAAAATAAATTTTTAACAAAGTAATTGAATCTTCAACCAAAGTAGATTAGTTTTCTACCAAATGGTTGCATTTTTAGAAAGCAAAAAATTATCAACAAAAGAATAAAGTATTCAACCAGAAAATATGAATTTTTAACTAAACCGTTTGATATTTCTTTAAAAATAGTTAAATTTTCAACGAAAAATGACCAAGTTCCAAGGAAACAGTTGATCTTTCGACTACAAAACTTCAGTTTTTAACAAAAAATGGATTAGTTTTTGCAGTTGAAAGAATTAATTAAAAAAGAAAAAAACTGAACAGATGAATCATGAACAAAAAAAAAACAACGAATTTTTAACAAAGTTGTTCGACTCTCAACGAATTAGTTAAATTTTTAACAAAATAAATACATTTTTAAATAAAGAAATGCATTTTTAACTAAGATGATTGAATCTTCATTCAAGAAAATAAATTTTTAACAAAGAAATTGAATTTTCAACCAAAGCAGATTGATGTTTTGACCAACTGTTTGCATTCTTCGAAAGCAAAGAATTATCAACAAAACAATTAGATTTTCAATCAGAAAATATGAATTTTTAAATTAACAGTTGAAATTTCTTTAAAAATAAATAATTTCTTAACAAAAAATAAATTGATTAGTTCAATTTGCAGTTAAGGGAATTAATTTTAAACAAATTTAACTGAAAAGATGAATCATGAACCAAAAAAAACCAACAAATTTGTAACAAAATGAATACATTTGGAATAAAGAAACGCATTTTCAACGAAGATGATGAATCTTCATAAAAAAAAATTTATCAAAGTAGTTGAATCTTCAACCAAAGTAGATTAATTTTCTACCAAATCGTTGCATTTTCAGAAGGAAGGCAAAAAATTATCAACGAAAGAATTAGATTTTCAACCAGAAAATATAAATTTGTAATTTATCAGTTGAATTTTCTTCGAAAATAGTCGGATTGTTAAGTCAAGCTACAAATGTTAAATTTTCGGTTAAAAAGAATCAATTAAAAAAAAACAAGTTTTCAGTGAAATAGTTAAATTCTCAATCAAAATAGATTAATTATTATCAAACAAAAGAACAGTTGTATTTTCTAGTGAAAAAGCTAAATTTTGAAGTAAAAATCGATTAATTCAGTTTTCAATTAAAAAAATTATTTTCCATTCAAAAAGAAAATCGGATTTTCAATCGAAGAGGTGATTAATCAGATGAATTTTCAACTAAAATAAAAAATTTTTATCCGAAAAATTAACTTTTAACAAAGTAGTTTAAGTTCTTACCAAGCAGTTGAATTTTTAACCAAAATTGATCCAATCCCAACGAAAATGGTATTAGTTGATATTTCTGCTATAATAGATTTGAATTTTAAATAAAAAACTATTTGCATTCATCAAAAAGACGACATTCCAACAAAAATTCAAATCATCAACCAAAGAAGATTAATTTTCAACCAAATAGTTGCATTTTAAAAAATTCAAAAAAGATTAAATCTGTACCAAAATAGATAATTATTCAACCCAAAAAAGAACGAATTTTCAACCAAAGAATTGAATTTTCAAACAAGAAAGATTTTTCACAAAAAAAACAGCTTCAACTCAAAATTAGGAATTTTCAACAAAAGTTCCTTTTCAACCAAATTCTTGAATTTTTAATTCAAAAATACAAATTTTCTGCAAAACGCTTGAATAATGTCAACCCGAAAATGAGAAATCTTCAACTTAATAGGTGAATTTCTTTCGAAATAGTTCAATTTTTAATCCAGAAAAGCCAATTTTAAAGAAAACAGTTGAATTTTCAACTAAAAACGATAGATTTTTAACTAAAAATGGAATATCTGAATTTGCAGTTGAAAAAATTGATTGTCAACCAAACAGAAATAGAGTTTCAACACAATATTTAAAATTTTCAACCAAGAAATATGAATTACCGACGAGAATTGTAATTATTGATATTTCTACTAAAAAAAAACTTTAATTTTTAATCAAAAATAGTTTAGTTCCACTAAACAAGATCAATTTTCAACAAAATAGTTGAATTTTTAATTAAACCAGATCATTTTTGAACTTAACAGTTGCATGACTATTTCTAAAAAAATAGATGATTTTTCCAACCAAAAAATATTTTTTAGACAAAAAGGAAAAAAACTTTAACCAAAAAGGATGACTTTTTAATAAAATTTTAAATTAAAAAAAAATTACTAAAATTTTTAACGAAATAATACAAGTTTTAATCAAGAAGATGAATTCCGATTTCTAAATATAATAGTAGACTTTCCAATCAAAAAGAATTAACTTAAAAAAATATTTGGATTTTATTATGGGATTCTATCAATTCAGTTTTCATTTATAAATGAAAATTTGGAAAAATCAGAAAAAGGCAAAAGTGGGGAAATAGTTGAATTATCAAACAAAAACTAGATTTTTTGACCAAAAACATTAATTGTCAATAAAAAAATTAATAAATTATCAACAAAATACATGGGTTTTCAACCAAATACTTGAATTTTCAACTGAAAAAGATAAGTTTTCAACCATTTCCATTATAAAAAAAGTCATTTTTTAACAAAGTAGTTCAATCCTCAACCAAATAGATGAATTTTCAACAAAAAAGATTAATTTTTCACACATGTAGACGAATTTTGAACAAAATGTTGAAAAATTCAAGATAAAAAATTGAATGTTTGAGAAAACAGTTGACCTTTAAGCCGGAACAGAAGAATTTTCAAGAGGAAACTCAATTTTCAATCAAGAAAGATGAATTTTCAACGAAATAGTTGAATTTGCAACAACAAAAGATAAAATTTCAATCAAAAATCAAATCGTCAAATTTTTGGTTTAAAAAATTAATTGAACTAAAAATAGAGAATTTTTAACAAAATAGTTGAATCCTCAAACAAAATGATGAAGTTGCAACAAAAAAGATTAATTGCCTACCCAGATAGATGAATTTTCAAACAAATACATCGATTTTCTACCAAATAGTTGAATTCTCAACCTATAAAGGATACATTTTGAACTATAATTGGAATTGTTAAATTTTCAGACAAAACGAAATTTCTACAAAAAAACGTATTTCCAACAAAATAGTTCATTTTTCAAATAAAAGTTAAATTTTTTACCTAAAATAGTTTAATTTTTAACCCAAAATATGCATTTTCGACAAAAAAGTTTATTTTCGACCAAATAGTTTCATTTTCTACCAAATTGTGAAATATTCAACAAGAAATTTAGTTTAAAAAATACGAGTTTTCAACAAATATTTAATTTTCCATCAAGGAGATGAAAAAATAAGTTTTCAACCAGTTCTATTCAACGAAAGAAGACAAATTTTCAACAAAATAGTTGAATACTCAACCAAACACATAGATGAATTTCCAAGAAAGAAGTACTTGCTAAAATAATTTTCAACAAAAAAAACAACGAATTTTCAAGAAAAGAGTTCAAGATTCTACAATCCACATATTTTTTCAATAGTTTATACGAAATTTTGAATCAGTAATAATTTTCAGTTTAAACATTTTGGAATTGGTTATAAAATCAGCAATCCTCCAAACCGCAATATTAAATTGGTACCTTTAAGCACGAAATTCGGAATCAGCGAGCTGAAAATTCATTTTATACTAAGTTATAAAAAAATATGTAAGAATGTAACAATTTTGGCCGCCATATTGGATCCACCATTTTGAATTTGGAATTTTTGATATCAAATTCGAATTTAGCGACCTTAAAAATCCGCTTGTACCAAGTTTAAAATAAAATAAGTACAAGTTTAGAAATTTTAGCCGTCATATTTAATCCGCCATTTTGAATTTGTAACTTTTGAGGTCAATTTCTGAATTAGCGACCCCAAAAACCCGCGTGCACTAAGTTTCATGCGAATAAGACGAAAAATCAAATCTTGGTTACTTTTAGTGGATTCTGTGCCACTGTGCACTCCTTTCTCCCCTTGAAGTAGATACAGATGTATTTATTCAGACATCCCAGTACATCATGCAAGTAGAAAAGACCGTACAGAGTGGGACGAAATTCATTATTTTCGTTCTAAAAGATCTACAACCTGCAATTTTGAGCCGATGTTCAATTATTATTATTTTTTTTTTTTGATTGGAGGAAATTAAATTTCGCTGCGCCGTAAGTCCGCATTTGTGTAAATTCTATTTGTTTATATATTACATTTTTATTCAGCTTGAGAAAAATGAAATTATTCCCAAAATAATTTCATACGCTGCAGCAACAGCTTATCTGTGTTAAAATGTTTTAATGAATTGACTAAAATATGAAAATTCATCACAGTTATGACGCAATAGAGAAAACGATATCGTTAATTAACAAATTCATAACTTGTAAACTATTAGTTACAGAGAGTTCAATGGTGGCTCATTTTGTAGAGGAAGTGAGGGGAAATTAGGGGTGAGAAAATAGGGGAAATGAGAGGAAATGAAGGAAGGGGGAGTAGGGAAAATGAGGGGTGGAAAAGTAAGAGAATTGAGGGGAAATGAGGAGATGGGAAGTAGGGAAAATTACGGAAATTGAATAAAGAGGATGTATGGGGAAGTAGATAGAGGGGAAGTAGGGGAAGTAAAGGGAAATGAGTGGAGGTGAAGAAGGAAAATGAGGAAAAGGGTAGTAGGGCAAATAAGTTGTTAGGGAGTAGGGGAAATGAGGGGAGTTGAAGTATGAGAAATTAGGGCTGAGAAAGTAGGGACAGTGGGAGAAGAAGAGGTAAGGGGAGGGAAGAAAGGGGGCATTAGGGAGAGGTTGTACAATGTGTGTGTTAAGTGAGGATAAGTAGGGGAAATTATTAGAAATGAGGATAAGTAGGTAGGGGAAAGTAGGAGGTGGGGAAGGTGAGTGTTAGTCGGGTAAGCGAATTGGAAGGATTTCAAAGGATTTTACAGAAATAAGGGTGTTTTAAAAGATTTCAATGAATTTTCAAGTGCTTTAAAATATTGTAAGGAATTTATATTAATCAATTTACATTGATTTACATTAATTTACATTAATTAATGTTAACTAATGTTATTGAAAATGAATGTTTTTTTAATTGAAAATTTAACTTTTTCATTTTTTTTTTAGAAAATTGATATATCTTGGTTGAAAATTCAAGTTTTTGTTTGAAAATTTATGTATTCATTCATTAATTCATTAATTTTTTCTTTTTACTTTTTAATTTTTAATTTTTACTCTTTATTTTTTACTTTTTATTTTTTACTTTTCTTTTTTACTTTTTATTTTTCACTTTTTACTTTTTACTTTTCACTTTTTACTTTCTAGTTTTTACTTTTTACACTGTAAGTTGCCGAGTAGTGCATTAGATTTATTCGTTGAATTTAAAATTAATTGCACTTCTCTCTATTGTAAGCGTATAAAAGCCGATTTACCTATAAGTACACATAGGTAACAAGACTCAAGAGACCACTCAACAGGTATGTGGTTTTCAACGATCATGAGATTTTCTCGTAAATTGGTTCGGGATCCCTTAGGTTTTGCTTTTTCTACTAGATTGATTTAAAAAATAGATGATTACTTTTTTTTAAGTAGTGTAATTGCGATTATTTATCAAACTATTTAAAATATATACTCCTTGCAAAATGCTGATAAAATTTTCATCACTATATTGCAGTAAATTTGCCCTGTCTAATTAATTGCACTACGAAATTGGCAAATGAATTCCTTCAAATAAAATAGTTAAAGTTTTAAACAAAAAGGTTAATTTTTTAAAATGCAGTTGAATATTTAACAAAAAAGTTAATTTCAACCAAGAAAGATGCATTTTCAACGAAATAAGCTGACTTTTTCACCATAAAAAATTAATTTTCAATCAAGAAGAATACATTTTTAACAACACAGTCGAATTTTCGACAAAAAAGATGCGTTTTCAACCAAATAGTTTAATTTTCAATGGAAACAGATCAGTTATCAATCAAAAATGGAATATTAAAATTTTCAGGTTAAAAGATTAGTTTACAACAACAAGAAAAACGAGTTTTCAACAATTTGAATCTAACGAAAAAAAGACAAATTTTTAACAGAATAGTTTAATCCTCAACCAAATAGATAATTTTTAAACAAAAAAGAATAATTTTTCACCCAAAAAGATTAACTTTCCACCAAAAAGATCAATGTTCTACCAAAAAGGACGAATTTTCAACGAAAAAGTTCATTTTCAACCTAATAGTTTATTGTTTCACTGAATAGTTTAATTTTGAAACCAAAAAGGTGATTTTCCCAGAAAATAGTTAAATTTTTAAACAGAAAATATGAATTTTTGTACTAAAAATGTAATTTACAACCAAATAGTTCAATTTTCCACTAAAATAATGAATCTTCAACGAAAAAATAAATTTCTTACAAAGTATTTAAACTTTATACCAAATCGTGGATTCATTAAGTAAAAAAGATAAATTTTTAGTGTAATAGTTGAATTTTTAAACAAAACCATGAACCCGGAAGTTCTACGAAGTAAGGCGAATTTTCAAAAAAATTGTTAAATTTGGAAGCCAAAAAGACGAATTATCTAAAAAAAATTTAATTTTTCTTCCCGAAAGTATTATTTTTGCAGAAGAAAGTTCATTTTTTACCAAATATAGTTTCATTTTTAAATAAATATTTTAATTTGTAATCAATGAGTTGAGTTTTCAACAAAAAATATGAATTTTCTACAAAAAAGTTCACTTTCAAGTAAATAGTTTAATTTTATACCAAACTTTTGAATTTTCATGCCAAAAAGACGAATCTTCTACAAAACAGTTGAATTTTCTACCCGAAAATATAATTTTTGAACAAAAAGTCCATTTTCAAGAAAATAGTTTAATTTTCAAATAATAGTTTAATTTTTATTCAATTAGTTGAGTTTGAAAAAAATAAATTTTCAACAAAAAGGTTCATTTTCGAGTGAATAGTTTAATGTTATACCAAACTTTCGAATTTTCATGCCAAAAACACGAATTTTCTACAAAACAGTTGAATTTTCAAACAGAAAATATGAATTTCCTACAAAAAATGTAACCAACCAAAAAAGATAAAATTTCAATGTAATAGTTAAATTTTGAAACAAAACGATGAACCCAAAAGTTCTACGAAGTGAGACAAATTTTCAACAAAATTGTTGAATTTTGAAGCCAAAAAGACGAATTATCTAAATAATTTAATTTTTCTTACTGAAAGTATTATTTTTGCACAAAAAAGTTCATTTTTTACCAAATAGTTTTATTTTTAAATAAATATTTTTATTTGTAATCAATGAGTTGAGTTTTCAACAAAAAATATGAATTTTCAACAAAAAAGTTCAATTTCGTGTGAATAGTTTAACTTTATACCAAACTTTTGAATTTTCATGCCAAAAATACGAATTTTCTACAAAACAGTTGAATTTTCAAAGAGAAAATATGAATTTTCTACTAAAAATGTAATTTACAACCGAATAGTTGAATTTTTTACTAAAATAATGAATCTTCAATCAAAAAAATAAATTTGTTACAAAGAATTTGAACTTCATACCAAATCGTGAATTTTTTAAAGAAAAAAGATGAATTTTCAATGTAATAGTTAAATTTTGAAACGAAACGATGAACCCAAAAGTTCTACGAAGTAAGAAAAATTTTGAACAAAATTGTTGAATTGTCAAGCCAAAAAGACGAATTTTTTACAAAACAGTTGAATTTACAACCTGAAAATATGATTTTTCAACCAAAAATTTAATTTACAATAAAAAGTTGAAATTTCTGCCAAAAATATGACTTTTCAATCAAAAAAGAGGAATTTTCTACCAAGAAAGATTTTTCATTCAAGAATAAAAAAGATTTTAATCAATTTGTTCAATTTTCAAGCTCAAAGATGAATTTTCTACAAAACATTTGAATTTTCATTCGAAAATATGAATTTGCAAAAATAAATTTAATTTACAACCGAATAGTTTAATTTTCCACTAAAATGAAGAAAAAATTTTTTAAAAAAATGACAAAGTAATTACACTTTAAACAAAATAGTTGAATTTTCAACCAAAAAAAATAAATGCTCAAAGAAAACTGTAATGATTTGATATTTCAACCAAAAAAGATTTTGCCTTGAACTCAGGAACAATTGAATTTAACGAAAGAAGACAAATTTCCAACAACATAGTGGAATAGTTGAATCAATTCAATTCGTAACGTTACTTCCACTGACCCTCTCCACACTCCCTCAAATTAGTAAGTATTAGTATTAGTATTAGTATTAGTATTAGTATTAGTATTAGTAT
>CAKNYM010049805.1:37021-52451 GCA_932195095.1 Andricus curvator
TTAGGTAAAAATTCAACTATTTGTTTAAAAATTCATATATTTTGATGGATATTTGCCAGAAATTTGATCTTGTTGAATCTAAATCCGTCTTTTTGGATTAAAAATTCATGTCTTTTGGTAAAAATTTCCAATTTTTTGTCGAGAATTCATCTTTGCATGTTTCAAATTCAACTATTTGGTTGCAAATTCATCTTTTTTTAAATAAAAAATGCATTTTTTTTTGTTGAAAATTCATCTTTTTAGGTTGAACAGTCAACATTTTCTTATCTGGTTTAAAATACAACAATTTTTAGTTGAATTTCAATATTTTTTTTACCACTATTTGGTTAGAAATTAAACTTTTTAGGTATAAAATACAATTTGTTTTTCAAAATTCATCTATCTTGATGAAAAGTTAAGTATTTTATTGAAAATTAATCTTTTCTAATCGAAAACTCCACTGTTTTGTAAAAAATGTATTTGGTTGAATATTCAACTGGTTTTGGTTAAACTTCAATCTTTTTTATTCGAAAATTCGACAATTTGGTTTAAAATTCTATTATTTTTTTTTAACTTAATCATTTTCTTGAAAATTCAACTGTTCTGTGAAAAAGACTTTTTTTTGGTTTTACATAAAACAATTCAACCTTTTAGCCGTATTTCCTATTATTCTAAAAACCGACACGTTTGAAGCACCTTAAGGGTCTTTGCTAATTTTTTTTTTGCAGTGATTGAAAAAAATTTGTTTTTTGTCACCAGCTCTGGTTAAAAACAATTAATTCGGTTCTAGTGTACTACCAGTGTTTCAGAATTTCAAGTGGTCCGTCGTTGTCGCAACAAACTGCAATTTAACTCCCAACAATAGAGTGGCGCGTCGCTCATTACGAATGCAGTTTCCTCTGTTTTGTCTAGACGACACAACACCTCACACCCTTTTGTGGGTATGCACTCTCTAAATTTAAATCAGTAAAAAATTTTAATATATTCAGTCATTGAAATTTACAATTGAACAGTTGCATTTTTATCCAAAAAGATCAAATTTTTTTCTTGAAAATATGAATTTTTAAATAAAAAAAATGAATTTTCAACTTGAAATTATGAAAGTTTATCTGAAAAGTTAATTTTTAACTCATTAATTGAATCCTCAACTAAATATTGGAATTTACTACCAAAATAGTTGAGTTTTTGCACAAAAAGGTGAATTTTCAAATAAAAATGAAAAGTTAACCAAATTGTTGAATTTACAATCAAAAAGATTATTTTTTAGTTGAACAGTTGCATTTTATTCAAAAAATATGAAACTCCTACCAAAAAATATAAATCTTTAAACAAAAAAGAGGAATTTTCGATCGAAAAGATTCATTCTTGACAACAACAAAAAAAGAATCTTTAACAAATTATATGAAATTTCACCAATTAGTTGAATTCTCGACTAAAAACGATAAATTTGAAAATAAAAATGAAAGTTGGATTTTCAACAAAATGGTTAAGTTTTCAACCAAAGAAATCATTTTTGAACTAAAATGATGAAAAAATTAGTTTTGAACCAAAGAGTTCCAATTAAAAATAAAAAATAAAAAAGTTGCATTAATAATTGAATTTTCAACAAAAATGTTCATTTTTAAATGAATAGTTGAATTTTTCACCAAATAGATGAATTTTCTACCAAAAAATACGAATTTTAAACAAATCAGTCTTTTAAAAGAAGATGTTCAATCTAAAAAGATTTTAATTAAAAATTAAAAATAGTTCAAATCATCCAAGAAAGAAGAATTTCCAACAAAATAGTTGAATTTTCAAACAAAATAGATGTTTCAGACAAAAAAAAATCAATCAAACTTTTAAATTTAAAGCCAAGAAGACGAATTTTGAAAACAGCCGTTGAAACCCTGAACAAAAAAGAATATTTTTCAACTCAACTCTTGAATTTTCAATCCCAAAAAACAAATTTTCAACAAAACAGTTGAATCCCAAACCAAAAAAAATTAGTTTTCAATTAAACTTTTGAATTTTCAAGCCAAAAAGACAAAAATTTTACAAAATTATTGATATTTCTACCTGAAAATATGAAGTTTCACCAAATAGTTAATTTCCAACCAAATAGTTGCATTAGTTTCAACAAAAAATATGAATTTTCATTGTAATAGTAGAATTTTCAAATGAGAAAGATTTTTCAATCAAGAAAGAAAATAAAATCAACCAAACTCTAAAATTTTTAACCAAAAAGACGAATTTTTAACAGAAAGTTAATTTCAAACCAAATAGTTGAGTTTTCCATCTTAATACTTGAATTTTCAACAAAAAATATGAATTTTCATTAAAATAGTTGAATTTTCAAACAAAAAAGGTTTTTCAATCCAAAAAGAAAGTAAAATCAACCAAACTTTTCAATTTGCAACCAAAAAGATGAATGGCTATTTATTATATTCATCGACAAGTGTCTAAAAATGCCCCTCTTCGACGAAGGAGGTGTGGATCTCGGAACAGTGAGGGTGCGTGGGTTAGCGTTCGCAGATTATAAGGTTGATATTAATTTTTGACCATAAAAAAACGAATATTTAATAAATTATATGACATTTCACCAAATAGTTTAATTCTCGACTAAAAACGATAAATTTTAAAACAAAAATGAAATAAATGCATTTTCAATTTTAAAAATTAATTTTCGACCATGAGAGAATTAATTCCCAATGAAATAGTTTAGTTTTGAACCAAATAGATCAATTTTTAACAAAAATGTTAAAAAAATTAATTTGTAACAAGACAGTTCCAATTTAATATTTCAAATAAAAAAGATACATTAATAATTGAATTTTCAACAAACAAAGAAAATGAATTTCCATCAAAAATGTTAATTTTTAACCAAAAAGTTGAATTTGTCAAAAAATGGATGAATATTCTATCAAAAAATGTAATAGATAATGTTTCAATTCAAAAAGATTTTTATCTAAAATGAAAAATAAAAAAGAACTTTTGAATTTAAAGCCAAAAAGGCGAATTTTCAACAAAACAGTTGAATCCTTCATAAAAACAGACTATTTTTAACCCAGCTTTTGAATTTTGAAGTAAAAAAAAAGAATTTCAACAAAACGGTTGAATTTTTTACCTGAAAATATGAATTTCCACCAAAAAGTTAATTTCAAACCAAATAGTTGAATTTTCTTTAAAATAGTTGAAGTTTCATTAAAATAGTTGAATTTTCAAACAAAAAGGATTTTTCAGTCAAGAAAGAAAATAAAATCAACCAAACTTTTCAATTTGCAACCAAACAGACGAATGGCTATTTATTATATTCATTGACAAGTGTCTAAAAATGGCCCTCTTCGACGAAGGAGGTGTGAATCTCGGGACAGTGAAGGTACGTGGGTTAGCTTTCGCAGATAATAAGGTTGTTATTAATTTTTGACGACTAAAAAACGACTATTTAACAAATTATATGAAATTTCACCAAATAGTTTAATTCTCGACTAAAAACGATAAATTTCAAAACAAAAATAAAATAAATGCATTTTCAATTTGAATAATTAAATTTCGACCATGAGAAAATTAATTTTCAACGAAATAGTTAAGTTTTGAACGAAAGAAAACAATTTTTAACTAAAATGAGAGAAAAATCAATTTTCAACAAGACAGTTCCAATTTAATATTTCAAATAAAAAAGATACATTGATAATTGAATTTTCAACAAACAAAAACAAAAAACAAAAAAATTTCAATAAAAATGTTAATTTCCAACCAAAAAGTTGAATTTATCAAAAAATATATGATAATCTGTTTTTGTTAAGGATTCAACTGCTTTGTTGAAAATTTGTCTTTTTGGTTTGAAAATTAAAAGTTTTGTTGATCTCATTTTCTTTCTTGAATGAAAAATCTTTTTTGTTTAAAAATTATTTTGATGAAAATTCTTATTTTTTCCTAAAAATTCAATTATCAAGGTAGAAAATTTAATTTTCGGCTGGAAATTAACTTTTTGGTGAAAATTCTTATTTTCCGGTAGAAAGTTCAACCTTTTTGTTGAAATTCCTTTTTTTGCTTGAAAATTCAAGTCATGTTGAAAACTAATCTGTTTTGGCCTAGAATTCAACTTTTTTGTTGAAAATTTGCCGCTTTGGCTTTAAATTCAAAAGCTTGTTTTTTCTTTTTCAGTTTAAATAAAAAAAAATTTTCAATCGAAACATTATTGCATTTTTTGTTCAGAATTAATTTTTTTTTGTTGAAAATTTAACAACTTGGTTCAAAGTTGAACATCTTTTGAAAAACTCATTTGTTCTAAATTCGTGATTTTCAACCAAACTTTTCAATTTTCAACCGAAAAGACGAATGGCTATTTATTATATTAATGGACAAGTGTCTACAAATGGCCCTCTTCGACGAAGGAGGTGTGGATCTCGGGACAGTGAAGGTACGTGGGTTAGCGTTCGCAAATGATAAGGTTGTTATGACAGAGGCAGTTGAGGACTTGCAAAGAATGTTGAGCAAACTGAACAGAAGGCTGAAAAACATGGGATTCAAAATTAACGTAGATAAAACAAAAATTATGGTGTTAGAAGGAAATGGTGAAAAAATAATATGCACATTACAAAATTTGTAATAAAAAAGAGATAAATTCGCAATTCAAAGTATAATAGCAGACTTTTCAACTAAACATAATTTACTTTAAAAAACATATTTGATCTTTTTTTTTCGAACTCTATTACTTTATCCGGTTTTCAATAAAGTGGAAAAGTAAGAAAAAGGGGAAAAGAGGGGAATAGGGCACGGAAAAAGCATAGATAAACCAGCGACATTTATCCTTGCTCTAGCTACAAATGTTGTTAGAAACGAACCAACATTATTGTTATTAATTTTTCTAAATTTTTTGATTAAAAAAAAATATTTGGATGTATTTTTTGGACGAATTTTTTAACAATCTTAACATATTTCCTAACTTTAATCTTTTTAAACAAATTTAACAAAAGCCAATTTATTGACAGATCACCCCTGCACATTTCATTGTTCAGTGTTCATCATACGTTCAGTTCGGGATAGTTGATGTTTTTTTGGACAAAAAAAAACTGTTCTTGTACTATATCTTCGGACTGGAACAATAAACAATTAATTTTGTAATTTGTTGTCATTAGTTTTCCATCCGACGTTTCGACATGGTGATAAATTGCATCAACGGATGATAGATCTACACTATAAAACTGCACGTTGCTCTTATATCATCCGATTATAATCAAATTCTCTGATATTGTATTGGGTACAATTAAATTAAAATATTGTATCATTGGGTAAAACTGAACCGTTTACATCAGTTACGAACGTCACAAATTAACTAATTTTGAAAATTGACACAAAAAAATTCTAGCGTAACTTTAGCAGTAATTGTTCAATGTACTGAAATTCGATAACCATCCATCATTTTCCAGTGAGAACAACGTCAATGATCTTAAGTAATCTATAGAAAAGTTTTATTGGTTTTCTTTTCCAACCGGGAAATTATAAAAATGGTACGATTTTCTCTATCTTTTATTGTTCTTTTACAATATATTCACTCCGAGGAAAAGTTGTTAAGAAACAGATATTTCAGTGAAGAAAGAAAATAAAATCAATCAAACTTTTAAATTTGCAACCAAAAAAACAAATGGATATTTATTATATTCATGGACAATTGTCTAAGAATAGCCGTCTTTGACGAAGAAGGTGTGGATCTCGGCACAGTGAAGGTACGTGGGTTAGTTTTCGCAGATGATAAGGTTTGTTCTGAACCACTTGAATATTTTTGTTACACATACAGAATCATTTTGCTACAAGATAAGGTGAAGTTTATCGCAAAAAGATCATGTTTGTTACAAAAAAAATTCTTTTTGAGACAAATGAAATTCCTTTCAACATTAAATTGGAAATAAAATTCGATTTGTGTCAAGAAGCATCCTTCTGACACAAGAGGAAATTTCTCTGAGTGTTCATGATGAAACCTATAGCAATTATAACTGATTGACACACCCAGAAAAAGCTTTTTTTTTATTTAAACAACATTTTTTTTAAACAAAATTTGTGCATTGCTACAATTTTAAAGAAAAGTGGCTTTAATTTTTGAAATAATTTATTTTCTACCTTTTTTTATTTGTATTAATGAAATAGTTCCTTGTTCTACACAGAAAAAAACTAGGGATTCAATTTTGTTTCAGGTCAGTTTCTTAAAAACTTATTTTGAAATGGTTTCTTCATTCAAAATGAAACTTAATTTTTTTCTGGGTAACGGAAATCTTTTTTTGAATGAAAGATTATTTTGCTTTTTCAATCAAGTACTTATTTAAATTAAAGAAAAATTTATTTGTGTTAATGATTACATAATTGGTTCAAAAATAATATAAATAGAATAAAATAAATATAAAACATAATTATTAGAATGAAAAAATCATGTTTGCTGAAGATAACGATAGTTTAAAATACTTATGTTTCCAACCTCTTATTTCTAAAATTGGATAAAGTTGTATTAATTATTTTTTTGAAGAAATAACATTCGTGGTTTGAAATAATCAGATTCAAAATATTGCTTTTTGAATTCTTCACACAATTTTATTTGAATTGAATGAAAAAAAAAATTTATTAAAAAATAGCCAATTACTTTGTTCAAATTTTTTTTCTAATATTCACCTCGTTGGCTAAAAATTCAACTATCTTGTTGAAAATTCCTTTTTTTGGTTCAAAATAGATCTTATTTTGTTGAATTCAACTGGTTTGAAATTCTTTTTCTTTTTAAATTACTATTTTTAATTAAAAAATTGACGATTCTAGTTCCGGATGAAAACTTATCATTTTTTGATAAAAATGTAACTGTTCGGTTGAAAATTAATTTTTTTAGATTTACAATTAACTTTCATGTTGAAAAATTCATCTCAACTTTTTGGCTTGCAAACTTGACTGTTATGTTTGAAAATCGTATTTTTTGGTTGAATTTAACTGGTTCAAAATTCCTTTTCTTTTTTTTTTAAATAATTTATTGAAAATTCATCTTTTTTGTAGAAAATAATCTTCTTGGTTAAAAAATCAACTTTTGGGTTCAAAATTCTACTCTCTGGTTAGATATTTACCCCTTTTTTGAAAATTCATTTTTTTAATATTCATCATTTTAGTTGAAAATTTATCTCTTTGGCTGCAAATTGAACTATTTATCTAAAAACCCAGTTTTTTATTGAAATATAATTTTCTTTACTGAAAATGTAATTATTCCATTTTTGGTTGAAAATTAATCTTTTCTGAATGAAAATTTATGTTTTTGGTTAAAAACTCGTTTCTTTTGGTAGAAAATTACTTTTTGAATGAAAATTAATCTGTTTTGCTCAAGGATTCAGCTATTTTGTTGAAAAATTAGATTTTTTAGTTGAATTCAACTGTTTTTGATTTATTATTAACATCTTTTCTTTTGAAATATCAACTATTACATTTTTCGTGGAGAATTAATTTTTTTGGTTGAAAAATCAGTTAGTTGAACGTTTCATTAGTTGGTCGTAAATGAACTTTTTTGTTAAAAATTCATATTGCTATTCCATTTTTGATTAACAATTTTTCCTTTATAATTTGAAAATTCAACTATTTAGTAGAAAACTCAGGTGTTTTCTCGAAAATTTGTCTGTTTGGGTAGAAAAATAAGCATGTTTATTGAAAAATCGACTTTTTAGCTTGATAACTTAAGAATTTTTTTTTCTTTTATGTTCAATTCAACTGGTTCAAAATTCGATTTTTGTTTGTTGAAACTTAGTTTTTTGAACTGAAAATTTAAATATTCTATTTTTGCTTAAAATTTGATCTTTTTTAGTTGAAAATTGAACTATTTCGTTAAAACTTTATCTTTCTTCATTAAAAATTAACTTTCTAGTTATAAATTCTTCTTTTCGTATATACAATTAAACTGTTCTTTAAAAAATTTGACTTTTTAGTTCGAAAACTTAAATTTTCTATTAAAAAGTCGTCTTCTTTGGTAAAAAAATCAATCTTTTTGGTTGCAAGTTTATCCTTTTAGTCTGAAAATTCAGCAATTTAAATAAAATTCAACTATTTTGTTAAAATTTTCATTGTTTTCAAGAAATTCATCTTTTTGATTGAATGTAACAGGTTAGAAATTAATTTTTTTTTGAAATTTAGTTTTTTAAACTAAAAATGTAATTATTTTATTTTTGGTTGAAATTTTTTTTCAGTTGAATATTCAACTATTTGGTTGAAAATTCATATTTCTTGATGAAAAATTAATTTTTCTGTCGAAAATTCAATTTTTCTCGTTGAAAATTAAACTGTCTGCTGAAAATTCGTCTTTTTGGTTTGAATATTCAACTGTTTTTAAAAAATTGCAGTTTTTAGATTGAAAACTTAACTATTTTGTTAAAAATTCGTCGATTAGAAATTCAAACATGTTTGTTGAAAATTCATCTATTTGGTTGAGGATTCAATTATTTTGCTATAAATTCCTCTTTTTACATTCTCATCAAAATGAGAAAGTATTGGTTTTATGTGAAAAATGACTTTCACGGATTCCATCAAATGTCGACGTTTTGAGGCACCCTGAGTCAGAAAAAATAGTTTTTACGTCGGTGTCTGTCTGTCTGTCGTTGTCGTCGTCGTCTGTATATCGGATAACTTTTGAAAGACTAATCGGATTGGATTGTGCTTTGGCAGACGGTTTCAGGGGGCAAAAAGAGGAATCGAGTTCGTTAACCAGCTATTTTGGATGAAAATTCAAAAAGTTAGAGCATTTTAAAAATTTTTTAGACCATTTTTTGCCAATTTTGAAAATTATATGTAAGGCCGCTTATAGTACTCGAAAATTCAATCAATTTAACCTTACGACTTTTTTTGATAAAAAGAAAATTGTCCGAGTTACAGCATTTTCAAAATCCCCCCAAAAAAACGAAAAGTAACATTTTCGGCCAAAAAACGCACGATACGAAAAAAAGTCAGGATAGGAAAAGTGTTTCTTTTCGCACGTCCTAGAAGATTATCATGACGACTTTTTGAATTTTCTTGAAAAATCGAAAATTCATATTTTTATTGCACAAGAAATAATGAAAAATCACAAAAAACAATTTTACGGTCAAACTATGCAAGATACGACAAATCATGACTGGACTAAAATTGTGCACTCAAAAAAGATCTACAAATTTCTTATGGGTTACTTTTTGATAGGACGTGTAGTTTTTGTTTTATTCGTAAAAAATAACATTAACAGTGAAAAAATCGGCCCGATAAGCTGGCACAGTCTCATCAAAACTTTGCTTATTTACTTTATTTTTCATCTCGGGTGTGTTTTTTCACAATATTTCATTGTTTTTGTGTTCTCAATACTATTTCTAACGATTGAAACAATAAAATATAATAATAATTCAAACAATTTATTCTGACTGAAAATCTGACTTTTATTTCAGAATGCGTTTTGATCTTTGTTTACTAAAATAATTTCTGTGAAAAAATTCGACTATTACATTTATATTTCAAGACCTATGTTCCAAATAGACGAAATGAATATATATATATTTAAAAAAAAAAAGAGTTATTGGTTCCTCGTTTAGAGGTGGGCCGGGAATGCGCAGGTGGAAACATATGAACTCCTATCTAATACAACGCTGCTGAAGGCTGGTGACCTTCTCAGTATAAAACATCAACTAATTGCGACTCTCTCGGTTTCCATTCCTTGTCCTCGCCCCCCCCACCCCCCTTAACAGAAGTTTTGGTGGGACTGACGTAAGAACTGGACTCTCCACTATACGACGAATCACTACTTAACTTGGGCGTGATTTCGACTCGCAAAACAAATTTCGCGCATAAAGGTGGTAGTTGGGTGTACAATATAAACATGAATAATACAAACAATAAAGTAGCCTCGGAATGGACTGAAACTTTGATTGAGGTTTTGAAATATGGTCAGGAGTAGATAGGGAATCACATGGTAGTCAAGTGGTCGGTTTGATTATGAATGAAAAAGCAAGATATATGTTCCAAAAACGACTTAAGTACTTTTTTTCTCCCCTTTTCAGATTATTATACCATTATAAGCCATTTCCCTTTCGGGGTAGGCGTGACTTGCGCGGTGGAATGGTTGGAAAAAAATCTTTCTGATTGTAGGATTTATTATAAAGATACGGAAATATACGCTGAAGTAAAGGAATTACCTTCTTCATTTTAAATCAAATACAACTTTAGTCATTTTTATCTGAAGAACATTGAACATATGGTCGTTGCGAAGCTCGACGACCAAATTGCGCGCAGCAAGCGCGCTCAAACTTTTGGGTTTCTATTATACGATGAACAGAAACGAGCGTGAAGCGCGAGGTGCACATGATGATCATACCAAATATCGAGCGCGAAGCGCGAGTGTCGTGATGAGAATGTGTTCCTTAAGGTCGATAGAACCTTAAGTAAATTAGTTCTTATTTTTATGTAAAACTGACATAATTAAACCAAAAGCAGGTCATAACGATGAAGCTTACGAAGAGAGTATTAGCCTGCGAAGCGCGCAATAGCGAGCACACGAAGTGTGAAAACCTAGACGACAAATGTGTCCGAGCGCGAAGCGCGAGATGAATACCTAATCGAGCGCGAAGCGCGAGATCCAACAGGTGCGCGCCCTAGGCGCGCTGAAACTTGCGAGCGAAGCGAGCCGCGCGCGAAGCGCGCGATGAGAATGTGCCCGCGAAGCGGGCAGATTTTTTTAGTTGAATTCAACCAGTTGAGAATTCGTCTTTTTTTGAAAATTAGTTTTTTAAACTGAAAACTTAAAAATTCCATTTTTGCTTGAAAATTTAACTTTTTTAGTTGTGAATTTAACTAATTTGTTGAAAATTCATCATTCTTTATTGAAAATTAACTTTCGTTTCGAAAATTCTTCTTTTCCATTTTAAAAGTCAATTCTTTTGTTCAAAAGTCATTTTTTTAGAGTTAATTGAGTTTATTGAAAAAAAGGTTACTATTATATTTCTGTTCAAAATTTTTTTATTTTTAAATTGAAAATTAAAATTTCTAATTGAAAATTCAACAATTTGGTAAAAGATTGAACTATTTGGTTTAAAATGAACTTGTTGGTTGGAAATTCATATTTTTAGTAAAAAAATTCAACTACTTTGGTAGAAATTCCAACTAATTGATTAAAAATTGAATTATTTATTTGCAAATAAACTGTTCGGTAGAAAATTAGCTTTTTTGTTAAAAAATAATATTTTTTAGTCAAAAATTCAACTTCTTGGTAGAAAATTCGTCTTTTTGGCTTCAAAATTTAATAATTTTGTTGAATGTATTTTGTTAAAAATTCATCTTTTTGGTTGAAAATTAATCTTCTTGGTAGTCAGTTCATCTTCTTGATTGAAAATTTAATTCTTTGGTTGAAAATTCATCTTTTTGGTTGAAAATTTAATTACTTGGTTGAAAGTTGAACTACTTTGTTAAGAAAATTTTTCTTCTAATATTTACCTAGTTAACTATTCCGTTTTTGGTCGAAAATTTAACCTTCATAAGTCGAAAATTCAAATATCTTGTAGAAAATGCATGTATTTCGTTGAAAATGTTTCTTTTTTGTTGAATTCAATTGTTTGAAAATATTTTGGTTGAAATTAAATTTTTTAAACTAAAAAACTGACGATTCCATTTTTAGTTAAAAACTTATAATTCGAGTTAAAAATTCAAATATTTGGTTGAAAATTCATTTTTCTTGATTGTACATTATCTTCCTTGTCAAAAATTCTTCTTTTTCGATTTAAAAATCAACTGTTTTTCAAAAATTCGATTTTTTAGCTTGAAAACTTAACTATTTTCTTAAAATTCGTTTCTTTTGTTCAAAATTAGTTATTTTTAATGCAAACTTCACAGTTCCATTTTTGTTTGAAATTTTGTCTTTTTTAGTTTAAAATTTAAATATTTGTTTGAAAATTCACACGTTCAAATGAAAATTAACTTTTTGGTAGAAAATTAATCTTTTTGGTAGAAATAATTCTTCTTGGTTGAAAATTTATCTTTGCAAGTTCAAAATTTAGATATTTGGTAAACAGTTCAACTATTTTGTTCAAAATTTAATTATTTTGTTCAAAATTCAACTATTTTCTTAAAGTTAGTTTTTTTTTTGTAGATTAGGGGTAGTATTTTTAATCCTATGCTGTCAAGAATATTTTTCTTAAGCTTCTGGTGCCATTAGTTGTTTTTTCTGCCATTTATTATTTTAACGTGAATTACATTAATAATAAATTTTTGGTTGTTTAGGTCGCAGGACCACGGTTAAAACGTTTTTTTCAATCAAACAAAAATACGAATTTATTTCTACAAAATGGAACCGGTATAGGGGGTGTGTGATGAAAACAAAAAATTTTGGGTTTTTTTAGGACACCCTAATTTGACGGACCCGAAAATCAATTGTTGTATATTATATATTGTATATTTTTTATAAGAATAATAATTTTTCAAGGAATCTGTATTATCATTAGAGAATAACAGAAAATATTTAACGTCTTTTCAGACTAGATGGGGCTATGAAAGAAAAATTATTTTAAATAATTTTTTCTGAAAACAAACTTCTCCTTTCGAGAATAACAGAAAATATTTAACGTCTTTTCAGGCTATAAAAGAAAAATTATTTTGAATAATTTTTTTCTGAAAAAAAATCTTTTTTTGAAAATAACAGAAAATATTTAAGTTTTTTCAGACTAGATGGAGCTATGAGAGAAAAATTATTTTAAATAATTTTTTTCTGAAAAAGGATCTTCGCCTTTCGAGAATAACATAAAATATTTAACGTCTTTTCAGACTAGATGGAGCTATGGAAGAAAAATGAGTTTAAATAATTTTTTCTGAAAAAAGATCTTTTTCTTTCGAGAATAACAGAAAATATTTAACGTATTTTCAGATTAGCTGGAGCTATGAAAGAAAAATGATTTTAAATAATTTTTCTCTGAAAAAAGATCTTCTCTCTGAAAGAAAATCTTTTTTCAGAAAAAAATTATTTGAAAGAATAAGGATTTTCTTTTACAGAATTTTTCATCTCGTTGTCAGAAATTGGTGTTCTAATCTCGAGGAAAAAGCGGTTGGAACATAGATGCATCCCAAAAGTCTCTTTCTGGTGCATTATGTAAGAACGTAAAAGACAGTGTCTTTCTCAACTACAAGACATAAATAAAAATGAAATAGTCCTATAGGGATGACCTAGACAAATAAAAAAAAATTTATTTGAGAGTAGAGATAGGTATACGAAAATGGTGGATTCAAGGGAAAAATGAACCTGGGGAGTCTCGAAAGTGGAAAAAGGACTTGTGCGAGCTTGACTTTGGAAAACGTGAGTTGGGAGAGGTGGATGAAAAAAAAAAAGGTTTGGATCAGTTGACAAACAAGATTAATTTTATACCCAAATCGACAAATTTTTATAAAAGTAGTTAAGTTTTCAAGCTTAAAACTACAGTGTTTTAAAGACTGTTGAATATTCAATTCAAAAATATGAATTTTTAACAGACACTTTAATTTTCAACCAGAAAAATTGAATTTCCGACAGAAAAGATCATTTTTTATCAAGAAAGATGAATTTTCAACTAAATAGTCGAATTTTCGAAAAAAAAAGGTTTTAACCAACGAACAATCAACGAAAAAGAAGAATTTCCAACAAAATAATTAAAATATTAAGAAAATAGTTTAACCTTTTTCATATAGGTACATTTTCAAACTAAAAATATGAACTTGCAATCAAGAAGTTTTATTTTATTTATTTTTATTTTATTTCCTTTTACCAAAAAAGGCGACTTTTCAATATAAGATTTAAGTTTTCAAGCTAAAAAGTCAACATTTTTAAAAAACAGTTGAATTGTATACCCGAAAAGAAGAATTTTCAACCAGAAAATTAATTTTTAATAAAAAAAATGAAGTTTCAAAAAAATAGTAGCTGAATTTTCAACTAAAAAATATGAAGTTTCCAGCAAAACTTGAATCCCTTAATTTTCAGTTTCAAAAAAAATAATTTCCAAGAAACGATAAACGAGTTTTGAATTAACTGAAAAAAAAGAAAAATTAAAAAAAATAGTTAAGTTATGAAGCTAAAAGTCGAAGATTTTAAAGGGCCGTTGACTTGTATACCCGAAGGAAGAATTTTCAACCAGAAAATTAATTTTTAATCATGAAAGATGAAGTTTCAACGAAATAGTTCAATTTTCAACTAAAAAAGATAAAATTTCAAGCAAAAATAGAGTCCTCAAATTGTCAGTTCAAGAAAATCATTTCCAACAAACAAAAAACGAATTTCTAACTAGTTGAATCTAACAAAAAAAGAAGAATTAAACAAAAAAATAGTTATCAAGCTAAAAAATAGAATATTTTATAAAACAGTTGACTTTTCAACCGGAAAAAAAAAATTTCAACAAGAAAGTTAATATTGAATCAATAAAGGTGAATTTTTAACAAAATATCTGAATTTCCAACTAAAAAAGACTAATTTATAACAAAAAAAGTTAAATCATCAACTAAAATGATGAATTTTCAATAACCAAGATTAATTTTCTACCCAAGAGGACGAATTTTCAACAAAATAATACATGCATTTTCTACCAAATGGTTGGATTTTCAATTTATACAGGAAAAATTTTCAAATAAAAATGGAATCATTAAATTTAACTATAAAAAAGACGAATTTACAACAAAATATTTGAATTCTCGACAAAAATGATGAATTTTCAACAAACAAGCTTAATTTTCTACCCAAACATACGAATTTAAAAAAAAATACCTGAGTTTTCTACTAAATAGTTGAATTTTCAACATATAAAAAAAATTGTTAATCAAAAATGGAATAGAAACATGAATTTTCAACACAAAAATTAATATACGACCAAATGGTGAAACTTTCAAGTAAAATGATGAATGTCCAACCAAAAGAAATTAATATTTTTCAATATAGTTAAACTTCAAACAAATCATTTGATTTTTCAATCAAAAAAATTAATTCTCAACGAAAAATGTAATAATTGGTATTAAAAAAAAAGGATTTTAACAATCAATCAATTTCCTAGCAAAAAAGACGAATTTTTAACCAAATACATCAATTTTCAACCAGAAAAGATCAATTTTTAACAAAAAATGGAATAGTTACATTTTTAGTGAAGAAAATTATATTTCAATGAAAAACGAGTCTTTGGCAAAGTAGTTTAATTTGCAACCAAAGAGATAAATTTTCAACTAAAATGATGAATATTAAAAAAAATGGATTTTCAAAAAAAGGGGTAAACATCTCACCCGATGATTTTAAATCAAACTGGATTCTCATTCCTTTTTTTAAACTGAGATACCAACACTTTGTTCGCACAACGGTTTTCATTGTGAAATAAAGTGCAAAGTCGTTACGAATTCCATTCTAGCTCTATTCTTTTTGAAAAATCAAAGTAAAAATCTTCCATAAAAATTTCAATAGCTAATGAAACCACGTACAGCGGGGTCTTTATGGTATAATAAAGTG
>CAKNYM010049805.1:52636-63548 GCA_932195095.1 Andricus curvator
TTCAATAGCTAATGCGACCACGCACAACGAGGTCTTTATTGTAAAATGAAGTGCAAAGTCGTTACGAATTCCATTCTGTCCCTATTTTTTTTAAATCAAACTAAAATTCTCCCATTAAAATTTCAATAGCTAATGCAACCATGCAAAACAAGGTCTTCATTGTGAAATAAAGTACAAAGTCGTTACGAATTCCATTCTGGCTCTATTCTTTTTGAAAAATCAAAGTAAAAATCTCCCATAAAAATTTCAATAGCTAATGTAACCACGTACAGCGAGGTCTTTATTGTGTAATAAAGTGCAAAGTCGATATTTAAAAAAAAGGATTTTAATAATCAATCAAGAAGTAACTTTCTATCAAAAAAGGCGAAGTTTTAACTAAATACATGAATTTTCAACCAGAAAAGATCAATTTTTAACCAAAAATGGAATAGTTACAGTTTCAGTGAAGAAAATTATAAATTGAATAAAAAACGAGTCTTTGGCAAAGTAGTTTAATTTGCAACCAAAGAGATAAATTTTCAACTAAAATGATGAATATTAAAACATGGATTTTCAAAAAAAGGGGTAAACATCTCACCCGATGATTTTAAATCAAATTGGATTCTCATTTCTTTTTTTAAACTGAGATACCAAAACTTCGTTTGCACAACGGTTTTCATTTTGAAATAAAGTGCAAAGTCGTTACGATTTCCATTCTGGCTCTATTCTTTTTGAAAAATCAAAGTGAAAACCTCCCATTAAAATATCAATATCTAATGCAACTACGCACAGCAAGGTTTTTAATGTGAAATAAAGTGCAAAGTCGTTACGAATTTCATTCTGGCTCTATTTTTTTTTTGAAAAATCAAAGTAAAAATCTCCCATAAAAATTTCAATAGCTAATGAAACCACGTACAGCGAGGTCTTTATTGTGTAATAAAGTGCAAAGTCGTTACGAATTCAATTCTGGCTCTATTCTTTCTAACAAAAAAGTTAACTTATGACCAAATAGTGAAACTTTGAAGTAAAATTATGAATGTCCAACCAAAAGAAAAACATTTTTTCCAATATAGTTAAACTTCAAACAAATTATTTGATTTTTCAACCAAAAAAATTAATTCTGAACGAAAAATGTAATATTTGATATTCAAAAAAAAAGGATTTCAATAATCAATCAAGAAGTAATTTTCTAGCAAACAAGACGACTTCTTAACCAAATACATCAATTTTCAACCAAAAATGGAATAGTTACAGTTTCAGTGAAGAAAATTATATTTCCATAAAAAAACGAGTTTTTGGCAAAGTAGTTTAATTTGAAACCAAAGAGATAAATTTTCAACTCAAATTATGAATATTAAAAAAATGAATTTTCAAAAAAAGGGGTAAACATCTAATCAAACAGTAGAATTCTTAACCAAAAAGTCCTATAGGGATAACCTAGACAAATAAAAAAAATTTATTAGAGAGTAGAGATAGGTATACAAAAATGGTGGATTCAAGAGGAAACTGAAGCTGAGGAGTCTCGAAAGTGGAAAAAGGACTTGTGCGAGCTTTACTTTGGAAAACGTGAGATAGGAGAGTTAGATGAAAAAAAAACAGAAATAGAGGTTTGGATCAGTTGCAAGTTCTCGAAAGCTGCAAGTTTATTCCAAACTGGAGAGAAGAGGAACTTTAGAATAGACTATACATATAGTAATAATACAGAGTAATCTGCTGGATAAGGAAAAATAAGATGCAGACAAGATAATACTGTTCATACTCCTTCTTCGTCTTAGGAATATATTGCTGCAGAGCAGCCACAAGAATTTTATTTCAAATTTTATTTTCAAAAAATTTCAGAAAAAAGAAACAGATTTTTTCCCCCATTTTCAAGAAACTTCCCCTTTTCCTCGTTTTTTTCACTCAAATTTAAACTGAATGAACAGAACTAAATAAGAAATGCCGAATTTTTTAAATTTAAAGTTCATTCTTTCTGTTGGAAAAGGACAACGAGGTCTTTATTGTGAAATAAAGTGCAAAGTCGTTACGAATTCCATTCTGGCTCTATTCTTTTTAAAAAACCAAAGTAAAAACTCCCATGAAATTTTAACAGCTAGTGCAACCATGCACAACAAGGTCTTTATGGTGAAATTAATTGCAAGGTCGTCACGAATTCAATTCTGGCTCTATTATTTTCAAAAAATCAAAGCAAGAATCTTCCATTAAAATTTCGATAGCTAATGCAACTATGCACAACGAGGTCTTTATTGTGAAATAAAGTGCAAAGTCGTTATTAATTACATTCTCGCTCTGTTTTTTTTTTTTTTTTAAACAAAGTAAAAACTCCCATGGAATCTCAATAGCCCAACGAGGTATTTATTGCGAAATAAATTGCAAAGTCGTTACGAATTCCATTCTGGCTCTATTCTTTTTAAAAAAACAAAGTAAAAATCTCTCATAAAAATTTCAATAGCTAAGAAACCACGCATAACGAGGTCTTCATTGTGGAATGAAGTGCAAAGTCGTTGTGGAATTCCATTCTTGCTCTATTCTTTCTAAAAAATTAAAGTAAAAAATCCCATGAAATTTTAATAGCACGACGAGGTCTTTATTCTGAAATAAAGTGCAAAGTCATTACGGATTACATTCTGGCTCTATTCTTTAAAAAAAATCAAAGTAAGAATCTTCCATTAAAATTTCATCAGCTAATGCAACTATGCAGAACGAGGTCTTTATTGTGAAATAAAGTGCAAAGTCGTTACAAATTCCATTCTGGCTCTATTCTTTTTAAAAAATCATAGTAAAAGCTCCCATGAAATTTTAACAGCAAAAAGAGGTCTTTATTGTGAAATAAATTGTAAAGTCGTTACGAATTCAATTCTGGCTCTATTCTTTTCAAAAAAACAAAGAAAAATCTCTCATAAAAATTTAAATAGCCAAGCAACCACGCACAACGACGTCTTCATTGTGAAGTAAAGTGCAAAGTCGTTACGAATTACATTCTGGCTCTATTGTTTTTTAAAATCAAAGCAAGAATCTTCCATTAAAATTTCAATAGCTAATGCAACTATGCACCACGAGGTCTTTATTGTGAAATAAAGTGCAAAGTCATTACAAATTCAATTCTGGCTATCTTCTTTTTAAAAAATCAAAGTAAAAACTCCCATGAAATTTTAATAGCACAACGAGGTCTTTATTGTGAAATAAATTGCAAAGTCGTTATGAATTCCATTCTGGCTGTATTTTTTTTTTCCAAAACAAAGTAAAAATTTTTCCTAAAAATTTCAATAGTTAAGCAACCACGCATAACGAGGTCTTTATTGTGAAATAAAGTGCAAAGTCGTTACAATGAAAGTAGCACACACTATATTATCATTTATTTGATTGTCCATAATTAATACAAACATGCACAACGAGGTCTTCACAAAAACATGGAGTGCAAAGTCGTTACAGTAATGCATAAATTAATTTCTGTTTGAAAAGTTTACCCTTATATTTTTGGTTCCGAATTCATCTGGTTTGGTTGAAAATTCAACTGTTTTGTTTAGGATTCAATTCTTTTGTTGAAAATGCAACTGTTTTGTTAAAAAGTAATATTTTTTGCCCAAAAATTCAACTACTTGGTTGAAAGTGAAACTACTTTATCAAAAATTCACTTTTTCAGTTGAAGATTTCACTCTTTGGTGAAAAATTCAACTATTTTGTTAAAAATTTGTTCCATTTTTCGTTAAAAATTAATTTTATTAACTGAAAATTCAAATATTTCGTTTCTGGTTAAAGATTGGTCTTTTTTAGTTTCAGGTGCAACGATTTATTTGAATATATTCTTTTTTCGATCAAAATTAAAGTACTTGTTTGAAAACTCATGTACTTTGTTGATAAGTCATATCCTTTTGCAGAAAATTCATCTTCTCTTTTCTTGAAAATTCGTTTTTTTTTAAGATTCATCACTTTAGTTGAAAATTTATCTCTTTGGTTAAATATTTAACTAATTTGGTGAAAATGCGTTTTTTTATTGAGTGATAACTTTCTTCTCTGGAAATAAAGTTAATCTATTTTTGGAATAAAATAATTATTTTTAATTAAAATTTGATCCTTTCTCGTGGAGTAAAAATTGATTCTTTTTGGTAAATAATGCAACTGCTTTATAACAAATTAATTTTTTTCGGTTGAGAATTCAACTATTCAACTTAAAGTTGAACTTCTTAGTAAAAAACACATTGTTTTTGGTTGACGATTAATTTTTTGTTGAAAATCCATATTATCGGGTTGAAAGTTCAACATTTTTATAGAAAATTCGTTTTTCTAACTTGAAAATTCAACAATTTCGTAGAAAATTAGACTGATTGAAAATTAACTTTTTTTTCAAATTTCATACTTTGGTTGAAAATTCAACTATACGTTGGTAGGAAATTGAACTATTCATTTGAAAATGTAGTTGATCCATTTTTGGTTGAAAAATTTTCCTTTGTAAGTTGAAAGTTCAACTATTTGGTTGTAAGTCGCATTTTTTGCAAAATTCATACTTTGGCTAGAAATTTAACTACGTTGGTAGAAAATGAAACTATTAATTTGAAAATTTAACTATTTTGTCTGAACTTTTTTAAAAATATTTTCTTTTATCTGAAAATGTAGTTTTTCCATTTTTGTTCTAAAAATTGTCCTCTGTAAGTTAAAAGTTCAACTATTGGGTTGTAAGTTACATTTTTTTTAAATTAATATCTTTGGTTCGAAAATTCAACTGTTTTATAGAAAATTCGTCTTTTTGACTTGGAATGTAAAAATGTTGTATAAAATTAAACTATTTGGTTGTAAATTTAGTTTTTTGTTAGAAATTCATATTTTCAAATTGAAAATTCAACTATTTTATAGAAAATTCGTCTTTTTGACATGAAAATTCAATAATTTCGTAGAAAATCAAACTGTTTGATTGAAAATTAACTTTTTTATTGAAATTTCATGCAGTGGTGCAAAATTCAACTATGTTGGTGGAAAATTAAACTAATTATTTGAACGGTTAACTATTTTGTTGAAGGAACGTGTTATCTTTTTTGATTAAAATTAATTTTTTTATTTGAAAATGTAGCTATTTATTCTACTTTGGTTGACAAATCTTTCTTTATAAGTTGAAAGTTCAAGTATTTAATTGTAAATTGAAATTTTTGTTGAAAATTCATATTTCCGGGTTAAAAATTCCACTGTTTTGCAGAAAATTAATCTTTTTGACTTGGAAATTCAATAATTTTGTGAATTATAATAAATTATAATAATTTGTTGAAATTCCACTCTTTGGTTGAAAATTCAACTACGTTGGTAGAAAATTAAACTAATTATTTGAAAATTCAACTATTCGGTTAAAAAATGTTGTTTTTTTTTTTGTAAGAATTCTTTTTTTTTTTAATCTGAAAATGTACATATTCCATTTTTGATTGAAAATTTTTCCATTATAAGTTGAAAGTTCAAGTATTTGATTGTAAATTAAATTTTTTGTTGAAACTTCAACTATTTTGTACAAAATTCGTCTTTTTGACTTAAAATTTTTCGTTTTGTTTAAATTTCATAGTTTTGGTTGAAAATTTAACTGCTTTGGTAGAAAATTAAACTATTTATTTGAAAATTTAACTATTTTTTGGAAAAAATGTTTTCTCTTGGTTAAAAAATAATTTTTTAATCTAAAAATCTAGCTATTCCATTATTGGTTGAAAAATTTTCCTTTATAAGTTGAAAATTCAACTATTTGGTAGAAAATTCAAGTATTTTGCTAAGAATTCGTCTATTTAGGTGGACAGTTAATCTTGTTTAATGGAAATTTATTATTTTCGTTGAGGATTCAACTATTTTGTTAAAAATTCGCATTTTTTAGTCGAATTCAACTTCATTTTTTTGTCGTTGAAAATTAGTTTTTTTGTGGTTGAAAATTAGTTTTTTTGTAGTTGAAAATTCTTTTTTTTTTTACGGAAAATTTAACTGTTCCATTTTTGTTTGTAAATTTATCTTTTTTAGTTGAAAATTCAACTATTTGCTTGAAAATGTATGTATTTTCTTGAAAATTGGTCTTCTCACAGGCAGTTAAAATTATTATTCATTGAAAATTCATCATTTTTGTTGAGAATTCAACTATTTTGTTAAAAATTCGTCTTTTTCAGTTAAATTCAAGTGGCAGAAATTTCGGGTTTTTTATGGTTGAAGTTAATTTTTCAATCTGAAAATGTAAGTATTACACATTTGGTTGAAAAATTATTTTTTTGCGGTTAAAAATTCAACTGTTTGGAAAAATTAACCTGCTTTGTTAAAATTTTTATTATTTTGAGAATAAACTAAAAATATAAAATATAATATAAATTCCTCCTTTTGGGTTGAATTTAACAAGAAAAAAATTAGGTTTTTTTTTGTTGAAAGATGATTTTTAAAATTAAAAATGTAAGTATTACATTTTTGGTTGAAAAAATATTTTTTGTTAGTTCAAAATTCATTTACTTGGTTGAAAATTCATCTGTCTTGAGTGAAAATAAACTTTTTTGTCAAAAATGAAACTTTCCGGGTCGAAAATTTTACTGTCGGCTATGAAAATTTGCCTTTTTGGCAAGAAAATTCTACTGTTTGGTTGAAAAGGGAAATAGCCAATTTTTTTTAGTGATTATATTGGTCTTTAATGGATCGAGAGGAGTTCAATTTTTATTTTTTGATCAGATATTATTATAATTATTTTCAATAGCAAAGAAGATGTTGACAAATTTATTTAATTTGTTATAAACAAATAAATGAATGAAAATGGGTTCGTAAGGATTCGTCAAGAAATTTGAGCAATTTATGAAAAAGTGATTTTTTTGTATATCGAAATTCCAAATGATTAATGAATGCGAGTTGAAAAATTGGCCAAGTTGAAATTCAAAAGTTGCAAGTTCAGAAGTGACTAAACTGGTGGGAAATTGAAGAGATCGCGATAAATCGGACTAATGAATTCCATGCCGGAATAGCAACGCTCGATCGGACGATTATCGAGCGACCCAGATTTCCACGCCCGTTGGAATGAAATTCGGGAAAGTTGAAACTCTGCCCGCATACCCGAATTTCACCAAAAGTAAATACGTTTCGTTACGGGTATTTACTTAACAATTGAGAGACGAGAGAGAAAATGTTTGAGCAATCGAGCCTTTTTCTGGCATCACTGTATTTTAACATTATCATTTTTCTAGCCGGTGATCGATTTTGTATTTACAAATATTCTGAGGCTATTTATCAGAGCATCTGGCTCATTTTAATAAAATTATTCTCATTTATAAATCATGCTTATGATTAATTGAATTTTCTCGCACAATTTCTCAGTTTGAATTTAATTTTAAAACAAATGATTTTAAATTATATCGGATTCTTCTTGCTTTTTTTTTTGAAATTGAGATACCAAAACTTTGTTCGCACAACGGTTTTTATTGTGAAATAAAGTGCAAAGTCGTTACGAATTCCATTCTGGCTCTATTATTTTCGAGAAATCCAAGTAAAAATCTCCCATTGAAATTTCAATAGCTAATGCAATAACGAACAGCGAGGTATTTATTGTAAATTAAAGTGCAAAGTCGTTAAGGATTCTATTCTGGCTCTATCCTTTTTAAAAAATCAAAGCAAAAATTTCCCATCAAAATTTCAATAGCCAATGCAAGCATGCACAACGAGGACTTTATTGTAAAATAAAGTACAAAGTCGTTACGAATTTTATTCTGGCTCTGTTCTTTTCAAAGAGCAAAGTAAAAACTCCCATAGAATTTTAACAGCACAACTAGGTCTTTATTGTGAAATAAAGTTCAAAGTCGTTACGGATTCCATTCTGGCTATATTCTTTTTAAAAAATCATAGTAAAAGCTCCCATGAAATTTTAACAGCACAACTAGGTCTTTATTGTGAAATAAAGTTCAAAGTCGTTACGGATTCCATTCTGGCTCTATTCTTTTTGAAAAATCAAAATAAAAGTTGCCGATTAAAATTTCAGTAGCTAACGCAACCATGCACAACGAAGTCTTTATTGTAAAATAAAGTGCAAAGTCGTTACGATTTCCATTCTGGCTCTATTCTTTTTTTTAAAATCAAAGTAAAAACTCCCATAAAATTTTAACATCACAACGAGGTCTTTATTGTGGACTAAAGTGCAAAGTCGTTACGAATTCCATTCTGGCTTCATTCTTTTTAAAAAATCAAAGTAAAAACTCCCATGAAGTTTCAATAGCACAACGAGGTCTTTGTTGTGAAATTAATTGCAAAATCGTTACGAATTCCATTCTGGCTGTATTATTTTTTTTAAATCTAAGTAAAAGCTCCCATAAAATTCGAATCGCACAACGAAGTCTTTATTGTGAAATAAAGTGCAAAGTCGTTACCATTCGCATTCTGGCTCTATTCTTTTTAAAAAATCAAAGTAAAAACTCCCTTAAAATTTTAACAGCACAACTTGTTCTTCATTGTGAAGTAAAGTGCAAAGTCGTTACGATTCCCATTATGGCTCCATTCTTTTTAAAAAATCAAAGTAAAAACTCCCATAAAATTTTAACAGCACAACGAGGTCTTCATTGTGAAGTAAAGTGCAAAGTCGTTACGATTCCCATTATGGCTCTATTCTTTGTGAAAAATCAAAGTAAAAACTCCCATAAAATTTTAACAGCACAACGAGGTCTTTATTGTCAAATACAGTGCAAAGTCGTTACGAATTCCATTCTGGTTTTATTCTTTTTAAAAAAGCAAAGTAAATATCTTCCATTAAAATTTCAATAGATGATGCAACCATGCACAACGAGGTCTTTATTGTGAAATAAAGTGCAAAGTCGTAACAATAAAGTTGCACACACTATATTATCATTTATTTAATTGCCCATAATCAAATTCATGCAAATATGCACAACGAGTTCTCCACAAAAACATGGAGCAAAGACCTTGAAAATTATTTTTTTTTTCTTTAAAATATATTTTTTTGACTAAAAGTGTAGGAATTTTATTTTTGTTATCAAACTGTTCTTTTTGAGTTTAAAATCCACTTTTCGTCTTTTTTGGGTTGAAAGATCCATTTTTTGTGGAAAATTTATACTCTTCTGCTTAAAAATGTAACTACTTTATTGAAATAAGTTTGTTTTTTGGTTGAAAAATTTATTTCTTTGGTTGAAAAATCATGAGAAAATTTTTTTTTTGTCAAAGCAGTTGAAATTTTAACCAAGTGGGTGAATTTTCAACCAAGAAAATAAACTTTCCATGAAAAAATGAATTTTCAAAAAAAAAAAAAAATTATTTACATAGTTGAATCCTCAACCAAAACTTGTTAATTAATTTTCAACGAAACAGTTGAATTTTTAACGAAAGAATATCAAATTTTTAATAACGAAACACAAATTCTCAACCAAAAAGTAGCATTTTTAACAAAAAATTGTGTTAAATAGAAGAATTTTCAAACCAAAAAGACAAATTTTCAACAAAAGGGTTAATTTTCGAACAAAAAGGATAACTTTTTAACAAAATTTCTGAACTTTCCACAATATAATGAAATTCTCAACCAAATAAAACTTTTTATCAAAAGAGATGAATTTTCAAACCAAAAATACCAATTTTCCATAAAACAGTTGAATTTTCAACAATAAAAAAAGAAGAATTTTCAACATAATAGTCGAATTTTCAAACAAAAAAAAGAATTTTCAATGGGAAATGTTATAGTTCATACTACCCAAAAATATTTTAATTTTAAATTGAAAAAGTTAAATTCATCCAAAAAGACGTGCATTCAACAAAATAGTTTAATTCTGAAACAAAACAGATTAATTTATAACCGAAAAGTGTAACTTATAACCAAAAAAGATTAAATTTATACCAACAAAGAAGAATTTACTAACCGAAAATACGAATTTGCAACAAAAGTATTGCATTTATCAACCAAGAGGAATTTTCGTCCAAAAGAACAGAAAAATTTCAACCAAATTGTTGAATTTTTATGTCAAGAAGGCGAATTTTCTACAATAAATTTTAATTGGTAATGAAAAGGTACTTTTTCAATCAGAGTTGAATTTTCTACAAAAAAAAATGAATTTTAACTGAATAGTTTTTTTTTCTTCAACAAAGGTGTTTAAATTTCAGCCAAAATTGGTTGATTTTTTTACCAAAAAAAAAATGAATTCTCAACAACAAAGGTATTAGATGATACTTCAAACAAAAACTATTTTAATATTAAATCAAAAACAGTTAAATTTTCAAGTTCAAAAAGACGAATCTTTAATAAAATGAATTGATCAACCACAAATCTAAAAAGACCAAATTTGGACAACACAAACCTAAATTTCTTCATTCAAATTTAAAATATAAGAAAAATAAAAGAATTGGAAAGAAAAAGAAAGCAACCTGCAAACCAAAAGCCAATTTGGAAATTCGCATGAAATTTTAATTTTAAAATTCTTTGTTAATTTTATCAGAAGTGGCTAATTTGTTTCTATAAAAATTTATTTAGCCGTATTCACTTAATATCTGGAAAGAATTGTTATATTTTTGCAAAAAATTAAAAATTCGATTCTTAGTCTCTAACCAAAGCCAAGTTTGAAATTTCCATGAAATTTTAGTTTTAAAATTCTTTTTTAATTTTATCGGAATTCGCTAACTTTTTTATATTAAAATTTATTCAGCCGTATTCACTTGATATTTCGAAAGCATGTTTTCGTTTTCGCAAAAATTTAAAAATTCGATTTTTGCTCGCTAATCAAAGCCAATTTCGAAATTATACTTTGAGATACTTAACTGCACAACACGGTTTTTATTGTGAAATAAAGTGCAAAGTCGTTATACGAATTCCATTCTGGCTCTATTCGTTTTAAAAAAGGAAATTAAAAATCTCTCATAAAAATTTCAATAGCTAATGCAACCACGCACAACGAGGTCTTTATTGTGAAATAAAGTGCAAAGTCGTTATGAATTACATTCTGGCTCTATTCTTTTT
>CAKNYM010049805.1:63558-77400 GCA_932195095.1 Andricus curvator
ATAAAGTGCAAAGTCGTTATGAATTACATTCTGGCTCTATTCTTTTTGAAAAATCAAAGTAAAAATCTTCCATCAAAATTTCAATAGCTAATGCAACCACGCACAGTGAGGTCTTTATTGTGATATAAAGTGCAAAGTCGTTATACGAACTCATTTCTGGCTCTATTCTTTTTAAAAAAGCAAAGTAAAAATCTCTCATAAAAATTTCAATAGCTGATGCAACCAAGCACAGCGAGGTCTTTATTGTGAAATAAAGTGCAAAGTCGTTATGAATTCCATTCTGGCTCTATTCTTTTTAAAAAATCAAAGTAAAAACTCCCATGAAATTTTAATATCACAACGAGGTCTTCATTGTGAAATAAATTGCAAAGTCGTTACGAATTCCATTCTGGCTCTATTTTTTTTTTAAAAAAAAGTAAAAAATCTCTCATTAAAATTTCAATAGCTAATGCAACCACGCAAAACGAGGTCTTTATTCTGAAATGAAGTGAAAAGTCGTTACGAATTACATTCTGGCTCTATTATTTTTGAAAAATCAAAGTAAAAATCTTCCATTAAAATTTCAATAGCTAATGCAACCATGCACAACGAGGTCTTCATTGTGAAATAAAGTGCAAAGTCGTTACAATAAAAGTTGCACACACTATATTATCATTTATCTAATTGCCCATAATTAATACAAACATGAACAACGAGGTCTCCACAAAAACATGGAGTGCAAAGTCGTTACAATAATGCATAAACAATTTATTTTCAAAATTTCTCACAAACTCACTTCTGCTATCCAAAAATTATCTTTGGATAGTGATTTAGATTTTATAGAATGCTTTTTTGCTTTTCTAAGAGATTCCCTTTTTTTAGTTATCTAGTTCTCTACTGCCAGCCTTCAAATATGATTCTTGTTCTTGAGCCAGAATTCAATATTTGCCTGAAATTGAGATTCCCCTTATCAGAATGTCCTGTAGATTTAACAGTATATATATATATATATATATATATGTAGAATTGTAGAATCTGTGCTCTGACCAATGGCACGCGTTTCAAGCTCTCCGAGTGGTCAGACAGAGATAGTTTATCGATCAAAATTCTACATTCTCTGAATTTCTCGAATTCTGGGGAAAAAAGTCATGCTTAACTGAAAAGTAAAATTTTTAGTAAAAATAAATTGATTTTTAACAGCAAATAAAACGAATTTTCAACAAAATAGACCAATTTTGAACAAAATGATGAAGTCCTCAACAAAATAATTTAATTTTTAGCCAAATTATTGAATTTTCAAACTCAAAAGATTAATGTTCAGCCAATAACAATTGCATTTTTAACGAAATAAATGCATTTTTTTAAAGAAAGTTAAATTTTGAACAAAAAAAAAAGAAAGAATTTTCATTCCAAAAGGGCGAATTATCTGTCCAACTATTTGGACAAAGAATTCGTTCTTTTTGATTAAAAATTTTCAGGAAAAATATGCATTTTTATCAAATTCCTAACTTTTCTCTAAAAACTCGAAGGTTTTAGAAAAAAGTAGACATTCAAACCCGAATGGATGAATTTCAAACCAAACAAAAAATTAATTCTTATAAAAATTATGAATTTTTATCAAAATACCTCATTTTTCTCTAAAAAGTGTAATGTTTTAGAAAAAAAGTAGACTTCTGAACCCGACAAGATTAATTTTTAACTGAATATTTTAATTTTAAAACAAATGAAGGCGCATGAATTTCAAAATTCTATTTTTTATAATACATTATATTTATTTTACTGAATCAATATTTTGCACAATTTTTTTAATCAAATTACTATTTTTCATAATTTTTATTCTCCCGAATAAATTTTATTTTTCATAAAAATGGCGTCCGCATAAAAGAGGAAGGCCGGAAACTTCATTTTCAAAATTTCCTAACTTTTTCCTGATTTCATCCAAAACCAGTTGAATTTTCAAGAAAATAAATAAATTTTTTACGGAACAGTGAAATTTTCGATCAGAAAAGATTAATTTTAATAAAATACTTAACTTTTAGTGGAATTTTTTAACAAAAGAATTGAAATTCAACTAAAAATTGTTGTATTATAAACCAAACAGTTGAATTTTCAAGTTGAAAAGTGCAATGTTTGAGGAAAATGTTGACTGTTCAATTCAAAAAGATGAATTTTCAACAAAAAACTTCATTTTTAATTTAAAAAAGATGAATTTGCAAACAAATAGTTGAATTTCAAACTTACAAGGAAGAATTCTCGATAAAAAATTTGAAATTTTTACCAAAATACATGAAGTTTTAATCCAAAAAGACGAATTTAGATCCAACAAGATAAAATTTCTGTCAAAAATATGAATTTTCATCAAAACTTTATAATTTTTAAGAAAATAGTTGAATTTGTACCTAAAAAATATCAATTTTCTACCAGAAATAGAAAATTCAACTTTTTATTTAAAAAAATAATTTTCGACAACAAAACAACTATTTTTTAACAGAATAGTCAAATTTGCGACAAAGAAATAGAATTTTCAACAAAAAAGTTAAATTTTTAATCAAATTTTTGAATTTTTAAACAAAAAAGATTAAGGTTCAACCAAAAGTTGAATTATCAATCAAATAAATATACTTTTTAGAAAACATTTGAATTTTCAACAACAACAAATTAATTTTCAATCCAAAAGGACGAATTTTCTGTCCAGTAGACTAATGTTCTACAAAACAGTGAAATTTTCAATAAAAAAAGATTAATTTTTAAAAAAAATACTCAACTTTTCTCTAAAAAGTAGAATTTTTTAAACTTTTCAACTTGAAGAGATGAATTTTTAATAAGAGAGTTAATTTTCATATAAGAAAGATAAATTTTTAATCAAATATTTGAATTTTGAAAAGAAATTAATTTTCAATCAAAGAATTGCATTTAAAACCAAATCGTCGAATTTTCAAGACGAATAGTTAAATAATAAGACGAATAAGTTTAGACGAATATTGAAAAAAGTTAAATTGATATCCAAAAAGTTAAATTTTTAACAATGTAATAAAATTTTTAACAAAATAGTTGAATTTTCAATCTGAAAGATTAATTCTCAATGGAAAATGTAATAGTTCATATTTCAACCAAAAGAGTTGAAATTTCAAATAAAATAAATGAATTTTTAATCCAGAAAGACAAATTATGTACCAAAAAGTTGATTTTTGTTTTACAAAAATACGAATTTGCTACAAAATACATGAATTTTCAAACAAACAGTTGAATTTTCAACTAAAAAATATCATTTTCCTAAAAAAATAAAAAAATTTAAATCTTCAGTTAAAAAGACATTAACTTTCAATAAGAAAAAATAAATTTTCAACAAAATAGTCAAATTTCCAACCAGAGAAATAAATTTTTAACTGAACGGATAGATTTTCCAACAAAAAAGACGAATTTTCAGCCATAATAGAATTTTTCAGCCAAGAAAGAAAAAAAGATGCATTTTTAAGTTTTTCAAAAATTCTTAAGGTTGAACTCATATGAAAGTTGAACATTTTGTTTACATAATAAATAACAGAATTTTAGTACATTTAATAAAAGCTTGTTTCAAAAGAAGCTTTTTCAATATATATTATTTAGCTAAATAAAGAGGAAATGTTAAGCCCAGAAAATCAGTTTTCTACCGAAAAAGACATTTTCAGTTAGGAAAATTATTTTTAAAAAAACAACTAATTTCGAGCAAAATAGTAAATTTTTCAACCAAGAAGATAAGTTTTCAAAAAAAAAAAATCACTAAAGTTGATCAACTTTTACCCAAATAGTTGAATTTTTGAATAAAAAAGATCAATTTTCGAAAAGATTGTTAAACTTTCAACCAAAGAGAAGAATTTTTAACTAATATGATGAACTTTCAAGTGAAATAGTTACATTTTCAGTTAGAAAAATTAATTTCCAATTTTAAAAAACGGATTTTTGATTAGAGATGAATTTTTAACTAAAATAGTAAATTTACAACCGAAAATGACTTTTGGACAAAATTGTTGAATTTTCAATTAAATAATAAATATTGTAACTAAATTTATAATCATCAGGAGAAAGCATCTGAAAGAAAAGAAAATAGAAATACAAGGCAAATAAATTACTGACAAGAATATTATATCAAGGTAGCTGCAAAACTTCATTTTCAATATTCCCTAATTTTTCCCTGACCAATTTTTTATTTTTCCTGACCATTAGTATGACCGTTTATTTATTATTTTATTAAGAAAAATTATTAATTTTAATTATAAATTAATATTATATGTATATTATATGAATTTAAAAATTTAAAATTTATTATCCTTGACAGTTATTTAAGGTGCTTCAAACGAGTCAGTTTTCAGAATAACACAAAATACGGCTACAACGATGAATTGTTTGATGTAATTTTTTCATCACATAATCTGAATGCTTTTACATATGCATGATTAGAGCCCTTTTTCGAAAAATGGTCTTGTATATATATTTTTTTTTTAATTAAAACGCACTTTAAAACGATGAGCGCCTGCTTTCTAACCACCATGGGTACACTCCCAGTGGCGCGTTGCCCGTTTCCAGGCGCAGAAAATCAAGCATATTTTCAATCAACAAAAAAAAACAAGACAATTTTTCAAAAAAAGGGCTCTGGTCATACACATTTATAAGCCTTTAGATTATGTGGTAAAAATATTGCATCAAATAATTCATCCATGCAGCCCTATTTTTTATTATTCTAAAACCCAACTCGTTTGAAGCACCTTAAAATGTCTCTTCTAGAAATTCCCTGATACTGGCAAGATTTTTTTCCAAAATCTCTAACTTTTCCTACACTTTCCGTGACCAACAAAATTCCCTGAATTTTCCCTGATTTCCAGGTTTCCCCTGACCTACGACCACCCTGATAAAAATAAAAGCATAATATTCAAATCAGCCAATCAGAGTTTCTGATTTGAATTTCTGATTGGCGAAATTCAATTGAATTTCGACCAACTATTTCTATACGGTTGCCGTTATTGTGAAAAATTGATTTTCTGGTACATGACGATTTGGAAGAATAAAAATGATGTCAAATAGTAATTATAAAATAAAAATGTATAATTTAATTAACTAATTTAGTTAATTTGTAGAATGAACATTAGGGAAAATTAAAATTTAGAATGGACTTGAATTACCCTTAATTATTCTTGTGAATGAAATAATAGAACTTCTCATAGAATAATTTCGTTCCTCTCGGCTAAAGGAACTTTAGTATTAAATTGAGGAACGCATTAAACTTCTGCTGCAGGAAACCATACAAAAATTAGTTTCTAATTGGGTGGGAAAATTAAAAATTTTGATGAAGAGAGATCCACACAGCGATTAGTTTAAAACTTACTTTTCTAATATATTTTTACTTTTTTAACTTCTTTATTTTATAATCGTTTTTAGGATATGAAATTAAAATGCCTAATTTCCAAAATGTTTAGTTCGGAATGAAAAAGACTCGAGTGGAAAATTAACTTTATTTTCTGAACAAAATTTATAGATTTTTTATCTGATATTTTAAAAATATTAAAGAATGATCTACAATTTTCATTTGAAAAATTATTCTTTGAACTATAAATTATCAAAATACCTGTTTATTTATCGCAGGCTTCACAGGATTTCCCATATTCGCTTCTTTTCCCATTTTTCTAGTTTTTTCTTTTTTGGTTGAAAGTCAAATTTTTTATTCAAAAAGTCTACAATTGTATTTTTGATTGCGAAGTTGTTTTTTCTGGGTGAAATATAATTATTTGTTTAAAAAATTTAATTATTTTGTTAAAATTTTCACAATTAAAAATATATATTTTTTAGTTAAAAGTTGATTTATTTGATGGAAAGTAGATGTATTTTGTTGAAAATTCTTTTCTTTTGGTGAAGTGTTAATATTCTGGGTTAAAAATTCTTGGTTGCAAATAAAATTTTTTCTTAAAAACTGAACTGTTTTGTAAAAAATTAATATTTTTTATTCGAAAATTGTAAAATTTGGTTGAAAGTTTTTTTTCTTTCCTGAATGTTAACAAATTTTTTTTTTTTTCAAATTCACAATATTAGTTGAGAATACAAATATTTTGTTTTGTCTTTTCTGGTAAAAAATTGATTTTTTTGTTAAAAAGTTAATCTATCAGGTTTGAAATTAACATTTTCTTGATGAATTCAACTAATAAAAATCTTTTTTGGTTAAAAATTATTTTTTTTGGCGGAAGATTCAACTATTTTGAGGAATATTCGTCTTTTTGATTAAAAATTCATCTTTTTAGTTAAAAATTCAACTGTTTGTTAGAAAATTCATGCATTTTGTTAAAAACTCTTCTTTTATGGTAGCAAATTGCTATTTTTGACAGAAAATTCAAGTATTTGTTTGAAAATTAACTTTCTTGGTGAAAATCTAACTGATTTGTAGACAATCCTTTTTTCCTTAAAAATAAAACAAATTCGGTTGAAATTTTATTCTCTGTCCGCAAAATCTTTCTTAGATGAAAAATTAAACCTTTCGTTAAAAAATAGTCTTTTGGGTGTGAAAATTCATCTCTTTTGGTAGAAATTTCATTTTTCTTGGCTGAAAATTCAATTACTTGGTTGAAAGTTGAAGTCCTTTGTTGAAAATTAATTTTTTTGAATGAAGGTTCATCTTTTTAGTTGAAAAATCATTTTGTTGTTTAAAAATATAAATATTTTGTTGAAAATTCGCCTATTTGGTGAAAAATTAATTTTCTTGGTCAAAATTTGTTTAATTTTTTTAAACTTTTACTATTTGGTTGAAAATAAACTTTTCTTCAAAATTCATATTTTTTATTTGAAAATTTAACTATTTTGCCAAAAATTCGTCCATTTCAATCGAAAGTTTAACAGTTTGGATCAATTTTTTTTAACTGAAACAACTTTAATGGTCAAATAATCAGCTCTTTTGTTAAAAAAAGCATTGTTTGTTTGAAAATTCATCTCTATTTTTTAAACATTTATATTTTTAGATCGGAAATTTCACTGCTTCGCAGAAAACTCGTCTAATTGGCACGGAAATTCGATAATTTGGTTGAGATTTTTTTTTTCTTGACTACAAAATCTTTTTTTGGTCGAAAATTAAACCATTTTTCTCTAAATTCATCTTTATTGTCTAACAATTTTTTTTTTTTGCGTCAAAATGTAACTATTTTGCTGAAAATTCGTCTTTTTTGGTATAAAATTAATTCTTTTATTAGAAAAATCACCTTTTTTGGTTGAAAATTAAAATTATTTTAAAATTAATATTTTTTGTTTGAAAATTTAAAACTTTGCCAAAAATGTTTCCTTTTGGCTCGAATATTTAACAGTTTGGTTCAATTTTTGTTCTTTACTAAAGCAACTTTTTTGGTTGAAAAATCAACTCTTTTGTCAGAAAAGTATTTTTATTTGAAAATGTATCTCTTTTGATAGAAACTTCATCTATGTGGAAGAAACTCTTATTATTTGGTAGAAAATTAACAATTTTGTTTGAAATTCATATTTTTTGATTGGAAATTCCACTGCTTTGCAAAAAATTCGTCTTTTTTTCTTCAAAATTCAACAATTTGGTTGGTATTTTTTTTCTTGACTACAAAATCTTGTTAATTAAAATTCAACTATTTTCCCGTAAATTCGGCTTTCTTGTCTAAAAATGTACCTTTTTGGGTTGAAAATGTAACTATTTTGTTGAAATTTTGTTTGTTTGTTAGAAAATTAATTCTCTTGTTAGAAAATTCATTTTTTGGTTGAAAAATCTTTGTTGGAAGACGATTCAATAAATTTTTGGAATATCCGCCCTTTTGGCTTGAAAATTCATCTGTTTTGGTAAAAAATTCATCTATTTGGCTTTTCTTAAAACAATTTTTTTTTTTGAAAATGCAACTAATTGGCTAAAAGTTAAAAAACCTTTTTTAAAAATTGATTTTCTGGTTAAAGATTTATTATTTTGGTTAAAGATTGATCATTTTTGTTTGAAAATGTAACTGTTTTGTTGAAAATTCATATATTTTGTTGAAAATTTGTCTTTTTTTTAGAATTAAACTATTTGGTTAAAACTTCATCTATTTTGTTGAAAATTCAATATTTTTACTCAAAATGTTAGAAATTTGAGCGTTTCAAATTGAATTTAATATAGTACCAACTTTAGTTTTATTTTAAAGAATTTTCTTTCTTATTCCTTGAAAAATCTAACAAAAAATTTAATTTTATTTAATTTTATATTTTAATAATATAATAATTATTATATATAGTATAAGTGATAAAGTATAATAATAATTATATAATAATTCACACTTTGTTTCAGTTCCCGAGATAAATCCAAAAACATTATAAATATAAAAAAGTTGAAATATTTCCTGAAAAGTTTTTTTCAACTTAGTATTTTCTTTATACTGTAGGTATCTATAAATAAATCTCATCTTGCGTGTGAGTAATTTAAATAATAAAAATGGCGCTTTAAAATACAAAATTTTCAATTTTTCAAAACGCTACCCCTTAATTTTTTCCCTCTTAATGAAAGAAACTCTTTGAAAATTTTCAAATTAAAAAAAAAGTTTAATGGTGCGAGGAAGGTTTTAAAGCTTCAGATAACTTTGAAATTTATTCTATAAGTGGAAAATTTTTACATAAATTATTTTTTGATAGTGTTTTAGATAGCAAGTAAGAATAAAGAATTAAAAATAATGTAAAAAATTCCTGCTGAATACAGGAATTTTTTTTTAGTCAAGAAATAATTACTTTTTTGTAGATTAAGATTCATTTTTAAAAAGTTGAAAAACTTGTTGGCACTACCAAAACTTTTTTTTTAATTTCAAAAAAACTGCAATGAGTTTCTTTCACTAGAGGAAAAAAATTAAAGGGGTACCGTTTTGGAAAATTGAACTTTTAACTTTCAACCCCCACCCGAACATTCATGCAATATAGAGTTTTCTCTTTTGTAAGTGGTTTATGTTTTTGTAACTAAATATACATAAAAAATAGGGATCTGTAATAAAATTTAAATGGTTTAAATTTGAATGGTTTCTGAAATAGTGAGAAAAATGTATTAACAAGAAAAATAAAAAATAAAATATCAAGAGTCTATTTTATATCTTCTTTGATGGTATGGTAGGGAACTAAATCGAGCATTGAATTCTTCAATCCAAACTCAAGTGCTCTTCATACCTGAGATGTTTCCTGACAATCAATTAGTATAATTTTGATGTAAATATTAAAAAATAAATAGTGTTAGTAGTATAGCTACGGTGCTACGACGCTACTTACCGACCGATCGAGGTTCTGTTCAATGCTGAGTTACCGACGTCAGATAATTACCATCGGTCGGTAATGCATATTACCATAGGTCGGTAAAGCAGATTCACCATCGGTCAGTAATGCAGATTCCTGTCAAGGATCGAGCCTCCGTCAGTATATCAGACACCTACTTTGCCGACCTCATGCCTCTACTTGGGTGTACCACTACTAAGCTACGCGCAAGGAAGATATATTCTATTGCGCATCTTCCAGTAGTGTGATTACCGAGTAGAGGTATGATGTCGGTAAGGTAGGTACCTGATACACCGTCTGAGACTCGATCCACGACAGGGATCTGTATTATCGGCTGATGGTTATTACCTGATGTCGGTAACTTAGCATAGAACAGAACCTTGGTTAGACGGTAAGTGGCGACGTAGCCTTACTACTAGTGTCGATTACTGGTAATATTTTTTTGGAGAAACGAGAAAAATCGATTAGTATTTCACAGCATCCCTAAAGGACATAAAGCCTTTCAAACACGCAAGCACAATATGCTCACTACGCGGCACAAAACACTGAATCATTTGATCACCACTAATTCGCATAACGAATAATATTAACGTACACTTAGTATCAATCATTAATCAGTATTCTATACACATATATGTCTATGCTTTTGTGTAATTACACTGATAAATATAATTATAAAATCACTTTCTTTCATCAACCACATAAACCTTCCATATTTTCAATGAAGTCTTTTTGCATTTAACCAAAATCATCTTAAAATTCAAGGAAAATTTTTTTTTATAAAATACAATTTTTGATTTGATTTTTTTTAGACTGACAGCCAATCAATATTTTCTCTGATTCGAATAATTTTTCTTTGGATTAAAGAATCTTCTTTAAATAAAATTTTTTTTTGAATTATAGAAACTTTTTTTTTGAGATAAAGCCCATGAATCTTTTTCTTTGATTCAAATACATTTTTTCAAATTAAAGAATCTTCTTTGAATGAAAGAATATTTTTTTAATCTGAATAAATTTCTTTAACTGAAAGCCAATGAATATTTTTCTCTAATTCAAATAAATTTTTTTCAAATCAAAGAATTTTTTTGATTTAATTATTCATTGAATTTCATTGAAAGAAATTTCTTTGGATCTGAAGGAATTAATTTCTTTCACTCAAAGAAAATTTCTCCGACTGACAAGGAAATGATCAGAGTAGGGATTTTTTTTAAATCTCATAAATTCCCTGCTGAAAGTCCATGTTTGTCATTAAAGTCCATTAGTTTGCCAAAACATTGCCAATTGCGATCCAGTTTCAAAAAAATTCACTGTTTGGAAAATTATTTTGTATGGCTTGAAATATTTATTTATTGAATTCTCATATTAAATGATGTAAATTAAAATTTTTTAACAATTGCTTTAGATTAAAAATTCGCTTTTTCTCTTAAATTATCAAAAGTTGAGTTTTCAACGGTCCTAAATGGAACTACTGGAAATTGTTTTAAATTATAAATTTAATTTTCAACAGATAACTTTTTCAATGTAGCTGTTGAAAATTAAATTTTCAATTTTATTTTATTTCCAAACAGTTACATTTTCAACTGTTGAAAATTGAATATAATTCAACTGCCGAGAATTGATGGATATAGAAAATTGAAAATTCAACTATTAAATATTTAATTTTCAATTTTCTTCAATTTTCAACAGTTGAAAATTCAGCTTATGAAAATTCAATTTTCAAGTGTTGAAATTCAATCGTTAAAAATTCAACTTTCGAAAATCCCACCGTTAAGAATTCAATATTTTTCTATTTTTAACTGCTGAACATCAAACTGCTAAGAATTAAAGAAAAATGAAAATTCAATTGTAATTTTTCTGAGATATTCAACAGTTAAAAATCTAAATTTGGAAATTCCAAAAGTTGAAAATACGATATTCAGCAGTTAAATTTTCAATTGTTCAAAATCCAAGATATTTAAGAAGTCCACTGTTGAAAAATTAAGAAAATTGAAAATTGAATTTCAAATTTTTAAATATCAAACTGCAGAAGGTTTTAGAAAACTTAAATTTTTAACTGTTGAAAATTCAAGAAAATGAAAAATTTGACTGTTTAAAAATGAAGAAAATAGAATTTTCAGTTCTTAAATACTCAACTGCTGAAAATTGTAGAAAATTCTAAATAAAACCGTTGAAAATTCAAGAACATTGAAAATTCAACTATTGAAAAAATAAAGAAAATTATGTTTTCAACTGTTAAATATTTAATTTCTGGAAATTGCAAGAAATTGAAATTTGAAGAAAATCGAAGATTGAACTGTTGTAGATTCAATTTTCTTCAATTTTTAACTGTTGAAAATTCAAGAAAATTCAAAATTGAATTTTCAACTTTCGTATTTTCAATTGTTGAAAATAAAAGAAAATTGAGAATTCAATTTTTAACTGCTGAAAATTAAAAAAAAATTTTAATTAAATTTAAATTTTTCTGAAACATTCAACAGTTAAAAATTCATCTGTGGGAAAACCATCAGCTGAAAATTCATTCTTCAACAGGTAAAATTGAGCTGTCAAAAATTTTAGAAATTAAAAAATCCAACTGTTGAAAAATAAAGAAAATTGAAAGCTGAATTTCGAAAAGTTGAATTTTAAACTGTTCTATGTTGAACAGCTAAAAATTCTAGAAAATTTGAAACTCAACTTTCGAAAATTGAGGAAAATTAAAGATTGAAATGTTGAAAATTTTAATTTTTTAAAATTTTTACCTGCTCAAAATTCAAGTGTTAAGAATAAAAATGTTGAAAATTCAATGTTAAATTTTCTTTAAACTTGTACAGTTGAAAAAATCAACTGTTAAAAACTCAATTGTTGAAAATTTTATTTTCAATTTTTTTAAATTTTCAACAGTTAAAAACTCAAGAAAATTGAGAATACAGCTGTTTAAGAACAAAGAAAATTTAAAATTGAATTATCATTTGCTAAATATTGATCTGCTGAAAATTGTAGGAAATCATAAATTCAACTGTTGAAAATTGTCGAAAATTGAAAAATAAATTTTGAACTGTTGAAAAAGGAAGAAAATTTTGTTTTTAACTGTTGAATATCTAACTTCTGAAAATTTTAAAAACTAAAAATTAGAGAAAATAGAAAATTCACCTGTTATAATTCAATTTTCTTCAACATTATACAGATGAAAATTAAACAGTCGAAAATTGAAGAAGAAAAGCAAATTTTTTATTAATATAATTTTACATGAGCATTTATTAAATAAAGATTTTAAACCACACATAAAATTAAAAAAATAAATATTTTTTTTTCGAAACCGGGTAGCAATTGTAAAATGTTTTGGCAAATTAATAGTCATCCAATGGACTCTCAGTAGGTAATTTATGAGATTTAAAACTAAAAAATGAATAAATTATATTTTCCTTTGAATCAAAGAATCTTTTTTTTCTGAGTGGAATCCCGAAGAAGATGTAAACAATTTTAAAATCCATGGGCTTCTTTGGATAAATATTAAAAAAAAAAAAAAAAAAAAAAAAAACGTATGCAATTAATGAAAGTACATAATCTTATAATTTATTTATTCAATGCATGTGTATGCGTAAATAATAATAGAAGAAAAAACGCTGATGCTAAATTGAAAAATAAAAGAGCCAATTAAACACTGTCCAGCAGGTGCAGGTGTGGGTGTGTCTGATGCACGTTAAGTGTACATAATATTTATAATTATATATTTATGGATCATATCAAGTACAATTATGCAATGGAACACATTCTGCAAAAAGGCGTATTATAACTTAGAAAATTATGAATATGGTGCAACAAATAGCTAATCGCTATTATATGTATTAGTGGAATATCGAACCCCCATGGAAAAGGTATAAAATGTATGTGTGCTTTTTTTTAAATGTCGCGATTTTATTACGAATTTGAAAAAGAGCGCCAAAAGCGAAATGTGACCTTTTGTGGAAAAACAGTGCATACTTTTTCTATTAATAATTTTTGCCACAAAGAGCTGATCGTATAATTAATGTATAATGTAAATGTATAATTTATTTATCTAAAGGAAAACTACTAAATTGAGGAAAGGTATTTTATTTTTTAAAGTTAATTTTCTCGAAGAAGTGATATACAATCACTTTTTATAATTGTAATGTTACTTAACATATTAGGATTCATTTGAATATCATTCTCAACTGCCATATTGGATCCTCTATATTTAATTTTGTAATTTTTACTTTGGATTCATAATCAAAAACTTCGAAACATCCCAGAAACGAAGTTTTGAAAAATTGAAAAAATCGAATTTTCAACCGCCATCTTGGATCCGCCATATTGGGTTTTGTAATTTAGAATTCAGATTCATAATCAGCAATCTGAAGAACCCATCGATACAAAGTTTCAGGAAATTTTAAAAAAATTTCTAATTCTCAACGATCATATTGGATCAGCCATATTGAATTTTGTAATTTTGGCATCAAGTTCAGAATCAGAAACTTCAAGAAAACTTCAATACAAATGTTTCATAAAATTTTTTAAAAATTCAATTTTCAGCCGCCAGATTGGATGCGTCATATAGTTTAATTTAATTTGAACAAAAATTTCTAATTGCCAATGATCATATTGGATTCGCCA
>CAKNYM010049805.1:83875-106865 GCA_932195095.1 Andricus curvator
TCTCTCCCTCTCATTCGCCAACGTTAGGCCTCAGCGACGCTCATCCCCATTCTTCTTCCACTTAGGCAATTATAAGCCCTAGCGTACGGTGTATGGCAGCCAGGCGAGTCGAGCGCTCGAGCGTAAATACTCAATCCTCGACATCTCGGAAACTAAGATCCATTGGGTTTTAGTGGGGATAAGATATTGCTTGAGTGGGGATAAGCGTAGCTGAGGCCTTACTCTGGAGCATGGGAGGGAGTACAGAGCAAGCGTCCGGCCTCTCTCCCTCGCATGCGCCAAGGTCAGGCTTCAGCGACGCTTATCCTCACGCTGCCCGAGCGTAAATAGTCTATCGTCGATATCTCGGAAACTAAGATCAACTGAGTCGAAAGAAAAAATAGGCACCTAATGGATTTTCATGCACTTTAACCCTGTGAGGCTCCAGTCGAATCAGCGACGCACATCTCGCGACCTCTTCTTGTCAGTGGCAAAATTTGAGTGCTCCACAGATTTCGCAATTTTTTGGACAGCGTTCCAACAGCCTTATATAGAGTAAATATTCTTTGAAATATAATAATTTTTTTGTTAACAATAGCAATTTTTAACAAAAATAACTAAGAGAACATAACAAAAAGATATTAGATTCTTTCGAACTAAATTTTTTTGTTTAAAGTAACCGATATTCGGTGAAAAATGTTAACATAACCTAAAATAGTTCCAAAATTATAAGTCTTTTTTTAAGTCCATACAGATTTCAGGTGGCAGATGTGAGTACCGATATTCGGTATAAAATGTAAATAAAATTGTACAAAAACGCACTCTGAACAATATTTTTCGTGAATTCAAGAAACTGTTTTTCTAATATAATTTTTTTATTTTAACAAAATCTAACTTGAATAATCAAACTAAAATTCTTTTTCAATTGTATAATCAATCAAACAAACTATAATGCATTCTTGACTGAAAAATCTGTCTTAGTAAAAAATGTAATTCCTTTATTAATAATTAATCTGTTTTGGTTAAGGATTCAACTAATTTGTTGAAAAATCATTTTTTTTGGATGAACTCAACCCGGGCTTGATTTAAAATCAAAATCTCCTTTGGTAGACATATGCTGAAAATTTATATTTTTTTGGTTGAAAATTCAAATATAATTTTGAAAGTTTTTTTTTGTTTGAGAAATAATTTTTTGAATTGAAAAAAACTAGCTTACTTTTGGTTAGCAATTGATACTGTTTAGTTGAAAACTCAACTTATTGTTTACAAATTGATCTATTTTGGTTGAGGATGAACTTTAAAAATTATATTTCTAAAAAAATTGTTATCTTCAATTAATATCTATTTTTGGGTTAAAAAGTTAACAATTTTTCTGAAATTTTTGTTCTTTCTTGCCTGAAAAATTTCGTTGAAAAATCACTTTTTTCGGTTGAAGATTCATCATTTCGATTGAAAATTCAACTCCTTGGTTGAAAATTTTTATTTTTAAATTGAACATTAAATTTATTGCTTAAAAATTCATTTTTTGGTTAAAAAATGGTTGAAAATTCGCTTTCATATTGAAAAGGAATTGTTCCAACAGAAAATTTATTAATTAAATTTTTGGTTGAAAATTGAAGTATTTTGTTAAAAATTTCTTTTTTTTTTTTGGTTGGAAATTCATCATTTTATTAAAAAATTAATCTCTTTTTTATTGAAAATTCAATTCTTTGGTTAAAAATTATTCTTTTTAGTTGTAAATTCGTGTTCTTGCTTAGAAATTGATCTCCTTGGTAGCAATTTCCTTTATTTGGTAAAAAATTAATTTTTTTTCACTGAAGATTCAACTATTTTTCATCAAAAATTTATCTTTCTTATGTGAGTAGAAAATTTAACTACTTGATTAAAAATATTTTTTTTATTGAGAATTCATGATTTCAGTTCAAAATTCATTTATGTGGTTCATACTAGAACTACTTGGCTAAAATGAGTACTTTGTTGAAAATGTATTTTTTTTTATTTAAAGATTTATCATTTGAATTGGCAGTTTATCTCCTCGGTTGAAAATTGATCTCTTTTAATTAAAAATGCTACTATTTGTTTTAAATTGATGTTTTTTCTTTAAAACTCGTCTTTTTTACTACCATGAAAAATATAAATTGGCATTTTAAATCCTTAAAGACACTAATTGCGAATTCTCAAATATAATTCAATCCAATTTGGCAAAAATTACTAAGTACTTATTTTTATTTTGTTTTTTATTGAATTAATTATGTACATATAGGCAATCACCGTAATTCGACAAAGGCTGAATCTCTTTGAACAAATTTCGCATTGAATTTCGTTCAACAATGTATATGTAATCTTTTGCGATAATTTTGACGCAGTTACACAGTTTAATTTCAAATTGCGATGCAGATTTTCACGTTATTCCTCGCCCGTAAATAAAGCTTTCATGTGAATAATACATATCACACGACTATTTTGCAACATTGTCTCGAAACATCAGTCTGCTCATCCGTGATTGAGGTATTATACTCTACACAATCAGTAAGCTCTGTAACGATTACAATTTGCAAGTAATCCTAAATAACATTGAAAGCTATTGTCCAAATTTCAAGCAAATTGAGAAAATTTTTTCAAAAGACAGTTTTGCAAAGCTCATGAAATTCCACTTTGAATGACCATCAATAGAGCTTAAAAAAAAATAAAAATTAAATAGAATTTACAAAAAAAAAATATGTCTTCAGCAAAAAATTATTTTTCCACGAAACTGATGCAGTTTTACCCAACAAAAATGAAATTTTAAACCAAAAAATTTTTTTTTTACCCAAAAAGGAGAATTTTAAACTAAAAATGATCAATCTTAAAAAAATGGAAAAGTTACATTTTCAGTTAAAAAATTAATTTAAAGAAAAAAAGACTGTTCCACTGAACAGTTAAATGTTTAACAATGTAGTTTAACTTTTACTCAAATAGTTGAATCTTCAATTTGAAAAGATTAATTTTCAACGAAATAGTTAAGCTTTTAACCAAAGAGATGAATTTTCAACTAAAAATATAACTCTTAAAAAAAATGATTTCTTAAGAAAGTGATTCAACCAAATCTTTCAAATAAAATAGTTGAATACTCAAACAAAGAAGAATAATGTTTAACCGAAAAGTTGCATTTCCATTAAAAAACAGAAATTTCTATCAAAGCGGACGAATTTATGAAGCAAAAAATTTTTTTTTGTGTAAAGAGTTAAATTTTCTGTTAGAAAAGATTTTAGTTGACTTTTTAAAATCAAAATATGAATTCTTAACCAAGAAATAAGTTTCTACAAAAAAAAATATTGAATTTTCAATCCAAAAAGACGAATTTGTACCCAAAAAGGATGACTTTTTAACAAAATTGTTTAATTCTCTACACAATGGTTTTAAAACACAAATGAAAAACAAATAGTCGAATTTTCATCCAGAAAAGATTTCAGTTGACTTTTCAAGATCAAAATATGAATTTTTTTAACAAAAAATAAATTTTCTACAAAATAGATAAATTTTCAAGAAACTAGCATAATCTTCAACCAAAAAGTATTACTTTCCAACAAAATTGTTGAATTTTAACCAAAAAGTTGAATTTTCATAAAAAAAAGAAATTTCTACCAAAGCGGATGAATTTATAAATCAAAAAGAGAAATAAAAAAAAAGTTTAATTTTCTGTTAAAAAAGATTTTAGTTGACTTTTCACGATCAAAATATGAATTTTCAACCAAGAAATAAGTTGCTACGAAAAAAATTGAATTTTCAATCCAAAAAGACGAATTTTTACCCAAAAAGGTATCTTTTTAACAAAATTGATGAATTCTCTACCCAATAGTTGCATTTTCATCCAAAAAAGATGAAATTTCTATTAAAACAGATGAATTTTTATTTAAAAAGAAAATAAATTTTTAAAAAATAGTTGAATTTTCATCCAGAAAAGATTCCAGTTCACTTTTCAAGATCAAAATATGAATTAAAAAAAAAAAAAGTTTCTACGAACAAAATTGAATTTTTCATCTAAAAAGACGAATTTTTGTAACCAAAAGGGATGAATTTTTAACGAAATAGTTGAATTCTCTACCAAATAATTGAATTTTTATCCAAGAAAGATGAAATTTGTACTAAAACAGATGAATTTTTAATAAAAAAGGACAACGTTTTTTTTAAGTTGAACTTTCATGCAGAAAGCTTTCAGTTCATTTTTTAACACCAAAATATGAATTTTAAGCAAAAAGTAAATTTTCCACAAAATAGTTGAATTCTAAACAAAAAATCAGAATTTTGAACCAAAAAGTATGATGGTTAAATTTTCAATAAAATAGTTGCATTTTTGTCCAAGAAAGATGTAATTTCTGTTAAAGCAGGTGAATTTTGAAATCAGAAAAACAAATTTCCAAAAAAGAGCTGAATTTTCATCCAAAAGGATTTTAGTAGACTTTTCTACAGAAAAATACCAATTTTAAACAAAAAGAAAATTTTCTAGGACAGTTGCATTTTTGTCCAAGAAAAATGCAATATTTCTACTAAAAAAAGATGAACTTTTAAACTAAAAAGACACATTTTAAGAACAAATATTTTTCATCCAAAAAATATTTCAGTTGACTTATCAGCAAAAAAAAATGAATTTAAAAAAAAAAGTTTAATTCAATATTTTGCGAAAAAAAGTTGAATTTTTTAACCCAAAAAGGCGAATTTTTAACAAAATAGTTAAATTTGCAAAAAAAGATGATGTCTTTTTAAGAAAATTGTAATATAAAATATTAGCTATTACATTTTTCGGTAAAAATTAAAATATTTGTCAAAAATTCATTTTTATGGTTGTTGAAGATTCAGTATTTTAGTTGAAAATTCGTACATTGATTGAAAATTTAACTATTTTTGTTAAATTTGTCTTTTTGGTTGAATTTGACTATTTCTTATTTAAATTAAAGTCTTATTGACATGAAATATTCAAAATTGAATTTTTCGTTGAGAATTAAACCATTTGTTGAAAATTAATTTTTTTCTCTTGAAGATTAATCTCTTTAGTTAATTTTTCTTTTACCAAAAATTGAAGTATTTGGTAGAAAATTTATTTATTTTGTTAAAAAGTTGTCTTTTTTTGTTACAAATTTTATTATGAATAGCCTATCAAGAAAGTTAATCTTCAACCAAAAAATTAATTTTTAACCAAATAGTTGAATTTGCAATCTAAAAGATGAATTCTGAACCAAAAAAATTAGTTTTGTACCAAAAAAGACAACATTTTTAAAGAATACATGAATTTTACACAAAATAATCTTCTATTAAAAAAGATCAATCTTCGAACAAAAAAGGAATAGTTAAATTTTCAGTTTAAAAAATTAATTTCCATTTAAAACAAAAATGAAATTTCAACAAAAAATTTAAATTTCCAATAAAGAACATTAATTTTCTACCGAAAAAGTAGAATTTCCAACTAAAATGATGAATCTTCCACCAAAAACACATTGTGAATTTAATATGTAATTTAATTTTGAATCCGTATGATGAATTTTAAATAATTAAGATTAATTTTTCAGTTTCGAGTTAAATTAGCTTTTGGAATTACCATTAAGAAAGCACAGGGATTTTCTAAAAAAATAAATATAAAAGAACTGCATTTTTAAACAAAAAAATGAATGTTTAACCAAATAGTTCAATTTTCACACTAAAAGATAAATTTTCAACTAAAAAAATTAATTTTTTTACCAATTAAAAATACCATTAAAAAATAAATACATGAATTTTCAACTAAATATTTGAATTTTCTACTGAAAAATATCAACTTTCAACCAAAGACGGAATAATTACACTTGCAGTTTAAAAATTCAATTTTTAACAAAAAAATTTAATTTTTAAGAAAAAAAAATGAATTTTTAACAAAGGAGGTAAATTTTCAATCAATTAACGATGAATTTTTCTCTAAAAAAGATAAATTTTTAATTAGAAATGAAATACTTCAATTTTCAGTGAAAAATTTTTTTAAAATAAATAATAGTTGAATTTTCACATTAAAAAACTTAATTTTCAACTAAGAAAATTATTTTTCTACCGAAAGCAACGAATTTTGAACTAATTACGATCAATAATTTTAAATTACAAGTGAAATAGTTAAATCTTCAGCTAACCAAATTAATTTTGAACTAAGAAGATTATTTCTTTACCAAAAACAACGAACTTTCAAATGAAAAAAATTTTTGTTAATAAAAATGGAATACTTGAATATTCAGCTAAAAAATTAATTTTCAACTAAGAACATGAATTTTTTACTAAAAACAACGAATTTTCAGTTGAAAACAAAAATATCAACTATAAGAAGATTAGACTTATACCAAAAACGACAAATTTTCAGTTAACTACAGTTAAATTTTTAAAGAAAAGAACTGAATTTTCAAGCAAGAAAAAAAATTTAATTTTCAACCAAGAAAATTAATTTTGTAAAAAAAATTTTTCAACCAAATAATTGAATTTTCAACCCAAGAGATGAAATTTTAAGTAAATAGTAAAATAAAGATAATAAAAAATAATGAATAATAAATAGTAAAAATAAATAGTAAAATAGTTGAATTTCCAACTAAACCAAAAATGAATTTTCAACAAAATAGTTAAATTTTCAATGCAGAACATTAATTTTCTACCAGATGAGTAGATTTTTCAACCAATTAGTTCGATTTTCAACTAAAAAACATAAACTTCTAATCAAAAATAAAATACTTGCATTTTCATCTAAAAAAATTAATTTTCAACTAAGAAAATTGATTTTCTACTAAATGTTATAAATTTTCAACTACATAGTTGATAAAAAAAAGAACTAAATTTTCAACCAAAAAGCGAGCCAGCTTAAAAATTTTATTTTAAAACAAGAAGATGATTTTTTACCAAAAACAACCAACTTTCAACTAAATAGAAAAAATTTAATTACAAGTGAAATATTTCAATTTTCAGCTATAAAAAAATTAATTTCCAACTAAGAAAATTATTTTTTTTACCAAAAACGACGAACTTTCGACTAAAACAGAGAAATTTTTATTTAAAGATGGAATAGTTGAATTTTCAACTAACAAAATTAATTTTCAACTGAAAAAATTAATTTTCAACCAAGAAGCTTAATTTTCTATAAAAAACCATCAATTTTCAGCCATACAGTAGAATTTCCAAACTGAAATAAATTAAAAAAAAAAAAAAAAATGAACAAGTTACACTTTCAGTTAAAAAAGATTAATTTTCAGAACGAATTTTCGACGGAATAGTTACAATTTTAACCGAAGAAACGAATTTTCAAATAAAGTTATGAATCTTCAAACAGAAATACATTTTTAACTCAGTTGAATTTTTAATCCAAAGATGAATTTTCAACCAACAAGTTTAATTTTTCAGTTTCCAGTTACTTTAGAATTCGCAAAGGCCATTAACAAATTAAAAGGACAATCGTTTCATAAAATTAACATAAAATTACGTTAAAAATTAAAAAATTATTTTATTAATAAAAATTGAAATAACATACTCATCCATTCTGATTTAAAAGAAGACAGTTTCCAATTAAATTAGCTTTTGCAATAACAATTAACGTCTTTTTCGTTCAACTGGACTGTTTTTGATTTACAATTAAAATCTGTATTGATTGAGATATTAACTATTACATTTTTCGTTGAAAATTTATATTATTGAATTGAAAATTAAACTACTTGGTTAAAAGTTGAACTACCTTGTTAAACATTAATTTTTTTGGCTGAGGATTAAATATTTTAGTTGAAAATTCGTTCCTTGATTGAAAATTTAACTAGTTTGTTAACAATTCGTCTTTTTGGTTCAATTAGACTATTTCTTATTAAAAATTGAAGTTTTACATATCGATATAAAATATTAAATATTTACATTTTTCGGTAAGAATTGAACTATTTGTTAAAAATTCACTTTTTTCGTTGTTGAAGATTCAGTATTCTAGTTGAAAATTCGTACCTTGATCGAAAATTTAAATATTTAAAAAAAAATTTTTTTTTTTTTTTGTTGAATTCGACTATTTCTTATTTAAATTAAAGTCTTATTAATATAAAATATCCAAAATTGAATTTTCCGTCGAGAATTAACCTATTTGCTAAAAGTTAATTTTTTTTTGGTTGAAGATTCATCTCTTTAGTTACTTTTTGTTGGAAATGCAAGAAATCTGTTAAAAATGTATCTTTTTGGTAAAAAATTCAACTATTTTTATAGAAAATTGATTTATTTTGTTAGAAAGTTGTCTTTTTTGGTTACAAATTTTATTATTTGGTTGAAAATTCAAATATTTTGTTGTAAATGCAAGAAATCTGTTAAAAATGTATCTTTTTGGTTAAAAATTCAACTATTTTTGTAGAAGATTTAACTACTTGGTTGAAAGTTGAACTACTTTTTTGAAAATTTAGTTTTCTGCTTGAAGATTCTTGAGTTTACTTCAGAATGGTTTGGTTCAAAATTCTACATTTTTTCTTGCAAATTCGTTTGTAGACTAAAAATTAATTTCATGACCTAAAAATTTAACTATTTAATTTTTGGTGAAAACTTGTCTTTCTTAGTTGAAAATTTATGTATTGTGGTGAGATAAAGTCTTTTTGGTTGAAAATTAAGATTCTTGCTGAAAAATTCATGTTTTCGGTTGAAAGCTTGACTTTGTTTTGTTACAAATTCAATTGACTTAAAATTACTCAAAATTCAAATATTCCATTTTTAATTGTATGTTCATATTTTTTAGTTGAAAATTTATGTATTTTGTGGAAAATTCTACTTCTTTGGTAGAAAATTAACCTTCTTGACTAAAAGCTGAACTATTTTTATTTAAAATTAAAATCTTGTAAATATAAAAAAATCAAGAATTGCATTTGTCGTTATAAAACTATTTGTTAAAAATCAATTTTTTTGGTTGACGATTTATCTCTTTAGTTATTTTTATACTAAAAATTCATCAGTTTAATCAAAAATTTGTCTTTTATGGTTACACATTTTATTGTTTCATTAAAAATTTGAATATTTTGTTGCGAATGGAACAAGTTTGTTAAAAAGTTATCCTTTTAGTTGAAAATTCAATTTTGTTATTGATAATTTTTCTTTTTGGCTTGATAATTGAACTATACAATTCTCCTTGGGAATTCATTTCTTTAGTTCAAAATTAAACTACTTAGTTAAAAGTTAAACCAGTTTGTTAAAAATTCATTTTTTTGGTTGAGGATTAAATATTTTAGTTGAAAATTCGTTCCTTGATTAAAAATCTAACTAGTTTGTTGAAAATTCTTTTTCTTTTTTGGTTAAATTCGACTATTTCTTATTAAAAATTGAAGTCTTATTTAAATAAAATATCAACAACTGAATTTTTCGTTGATAATTGAAATATTTGTTAAAAACTTTCTTTTGGTTTGAAGATTCATCTGTCCAGTTAATTTTTTTTTCTTCTTTGTCTAAAAATTTTAATAATTTGGTTTAAAATTTAAATATTCTGTTGTAAATGCCAGAAATCTGTTAAAAAGTTATCTTTTTCGTTAAAAATTGAACTGTCTTGTTGAAAATTGTTGTTTTTTGCTTGAAAATTTAACTGTTTTGTCAAAAATTCGTCTTCTTGATAAAATTCGACTATTTCTCATTTAATTAAAAGTCTTAATAATATAAAATATCCAAAATTGAATTTTTCGTTGAGAATTAAACTATTTCCTAAAAATTATTTTCTTTGGTTGGAGATTCATCTCATAAGTGATTTTTTAAACTAAAAATCGAAGTATTTGTTACAAAATTAATTTATTTTGTTAAACAGTTGTATTTTTTGGTTACAAATTTTATTATTTGGTTGAAATTTTTAATATTTTGTTCTAAATGCAAGAAATCTGTTAAAAATGTATCTTTTTGGTTGAAAATTCAACTATTTGGTTGAAAATGAACTTTGTTGATAACATTTACAATTTCGGATCGAAAATCCAATAATTTGTCTGAAATTATTTTTCTTTTATTTAAATTTTCCTTGAGAATTCGTCTTTTCATGTCGTTGAAAACAAAACTGCTTGGTTAAAAGTTGAACTACTTTATTAAAAGTCCTTTTTTTTAAATTAAATATTTTATTTGAAAATTCGTCTCCTTGGTTGAAAATTTAACATTTTGTTGAAAATTATTCTTTCATCGTCAACAAATAATCTAATAAATTGAAAAGATTAATAAAGATTTATATCGAGTTCACAAAAACGATTTTTCGAATTTATTACTAAAAACTCTGAGCGATGTTGACAAGCATCGTGAAGTCTAAATAAATGACTCTAAAGTGCATTTCCCTGACTGTGACATTTTACCCTTGTTAAGGTGGTACTAATAGAATTCTCATTGTCAGGAACATTTAGACATCTGTCTTGGACTTGTTAGATAATTAGCGTCGCCAATCACACTTTCCGAAACTGAGTACATAAATTAGTAGTTACTCTCTCTATGTAATCTTTATCTACAGTTTAACTTCTAAAATAATCGTAACTAACTTTCAATATCAAACAAATATTCACAATTATTTAAAAACACTTGAAACTAAAATTTAACAAATTAAATTCAGGATAAATCAAAACATTTGAATGCTTTTTTAACGTCCAACATTCAAATTTAACTAAAAAAGTCTTCAAAATTAAAAAAAAATCAATAAAGTCTACAATTTTGACAAAGAAGCTTCAAAAAAAGACTTCGCCATAAGGGAGGATTTAAAAGAGAAAGTGAAAGAGTGCGTGCAAAAGAAGGTATTCAAAAAGAAGAAGAAAGGAATGGTGAATCCGTGGTGGGATAGAGAATGTAAAAAGATGAAAAGGAAGGTGAAGAGGAAGTATAAGAAGTGTAGAGAGGGTACTGCGGAAAGGGGGGAGTACGTAGAAATGAGGAAGGGGCTTAGATTGATGTGTAAGAAGAAAGAACAGGAAAAGGAGAAAGAACTGGAGGAGGAGTTAGGAAATGTTAAGAAATAGGGGGACGTCTGGAAGATAATAAATATGTTTAGGAAGCGTAGAGTAGAAATAAGCGAGAAGATAGGGAGTGAGGAGTGGAGGGAGTTTTTTAAAGAATCATTTCAGGGCTCAGATTCAAGGAAGAGAGATGATGGGAGTAGAAGAACGGGAGAGGCAGAGATGGAGGAGTTGAATGACGAGGAGATAGAGAAACAGATAAGGAAGTTAAGAAGGTCAAAATCAGTAGGGCTGGATGGGGTAGAGAACGAAGCATGGCTGTTTAGTACACAAGAGGTTAGGGAGAGGCTGAAGGAGGTAGTGAAGAAAGTATGGAGGGGGTGGGATTCCCACGAAGGTGGAGAGAAGGGTTAATAGTACCTCTGTATAAGAAAGAAGATAGGGATAGGCAGGAATATTATAGAGGAATTACGCTAATGAATACGGCGTATAAAGTATACGCGATGGTGGTGGCGGAGAGGCTGCGGAAGGATGTCGAGGGGAAAGGAATATTGCCGGAGATGCAGTCGGGCTTTAGGGTAGGTAGGAGTACTATCGACAATATCTACGTTCTGCAGCACATTGTGGATAGAGAATTAGCGAAGAAGGGGTCGAGAGTGTACGCGTTTTTTGTGGATCTAAAAGGCGCGCTTTCGTCGGTGGGTAGGGGGAGGTTGTGGAAGGCGATGGACGATAGGGGGGGGGGGGGGTGAGGAGAGGCCTGATCAAGAGGGTAAGGGAGATATATGAAGAGACCAAAGATAGGGTAAGAGGAGGACAGGGGATTTCGGAGGGATTCTGGACGGATAGGGGTTTAAGACAAGGGTGTCCGCTTAGCCCAACGCTTTTCGCGATTTTAATTGCGGATATGGAAAGTAAGCTGGAGGCCGGAGTAGTAGGAGGAGTCAAGATAGGAGGGGTTAGAATTTGGTCGCTAGCGTATGCAGATGACATAGTGTTGTTGGCAAAAAGCGAGGAGGCCTTAAAGGAATTGATGAAGAGGTTGAGAAGATACCTGGATAAGAACAGGTTAGAACTGAATGCGGAAAAGTCCAAGGTTATGGTTTTCAGAAAAGGAGGTGGAAGGGGTAAGGCTGGGGAGTGGAAGTGGAAGGGAAAGGCGGTGCAGACGGTGAAAGAGTTTGTGTACCTGGGCTTATTGTTTCGGAGGAATGGCGGAGTGGATGGTCACATAAAAGAGAGAGTGAGGAGGGCAAATGTGATGATGAGGCAGGTGTGGGGGTTGGGAAAGAAGTTATTCGCAGATGATTTTGGAAGGAGAATGAAATTGTTTGACTCACTAGTGATGAGTGTGCTATTGTATGGAGTAGAGGTGTGGGGGTGGAAGGAAAGCGAAGAGGTAAATAGGACACAGGAGAGGTATGTAAAGTGGATACTGGCCCTGGCAAGGAACACACCTAATTATATTGTCAGGAGGGAGACGGGGAGAACGAGTGTAGGGATTCTAGCGGGGAGTCGGGCGTGTAAATATGAGGAGAAATTTTTGGAAGAGGGGGGAAGTAAGCTGGTTAGGGAGTGTTGGTGGGAGAAGGAGAACAGGAGAGGGGGTGGGAAGATGGAGGTTGAAAGAGAAAGATATTTTAGAACGAATGGACTGCAGATGGATGAAGTGGGAAGGATGCATGAGAAAGGAAAGAAGGTATATGAGTTGGTTAAGAAAAACAGCATGGAGAGAGATAAGACATCAGGGGAAGAGAGAATAAGAGAGACTAGGTTTAATGGGAACTATGTGTGGATTATGTCAAGGGCGAGAGCGCAATATTTGTGTGAGAAAGGAGAGAAAGGAAGTCAGGAGCTTATAGCGAGGATGAGATGTGGGTGCATGGAGGGTTTTAATAGGTTCTGGCTCGCTAGGGAAAAGAGGATATGTGAACTATGTGGGAAGGGGGAGGCAAGAGTGGAGCACTGGTTGGAGGAGTGCGTAGAGGTAGAAAGGAGTGGGATAAGCATGGAGATATTGATGCATGAAAGGGGGGACAAAGGGGCAGTAGCATGGGCTAAGGGAGTCTTGAATAAGATGGGGCAGAAGAGAAGGAAGGAGGAGAAGGAATGGAGAAGGAATGATTGTAAATAGAGGAGGAAGTAAATATAAGGTAAATGTAAATATTGTAAATAGTAGATAAGTATTAGGGATTAGCCACGGAGGCAGAGTTTGGTAATGCGAGGCAAAGCAAGAAAGTAGGGACATGCGTGCGAGGCGAGGCAAAGCGAGGAAGGTAATGCGATAAGAGCGAGCGGCGTTAGAGATAAGGTGTGGAAGGATGTTAGTTTTAAGGGTTAGTTTTAAGAAAATTCTGTAAAAAATGGAAGTGTAAGCAAGTCAATTTTTTAGGGCCAGCAGGCTAAAAAAATAAACGTTTATCTATAGGTATCAGCTCAAGGGGGAGGGAGGGGTCAAGAGATTTTGTTACGATTGGTTACGGAAGGGGGGGGGGTCCTTCATTCATGTACGTAATTTTCGGAAATTCACAAATGAAAGAAATAACTCGCAGAAATTTTGTACAGAACTTTAATATGAATTTAACTTTACGCGCCAAAGAAAACTGGCGAGTGAAAAAAGGAACCCAGCGAATAACAATTTTTTTTTTTAAGTCAGGGAAAAGTCAGGGATTTGGAAAACAATTCTTGTGAAAGTCAAGGAATTTATATAACTTTAAATAACTGTCAAGCAGAATAAATTCAAAATTGAAATTTAAGAATTTTAAATTAGATTAAAATCAAATTCAAAATCCCATTTAACGTCCAATAATCAAGTTAATGTATAGAATTCCTGAAAACAAAACAAGAATTCAACGATCAAATTTGGACAAACACCACAAAATGCTCTCATTGCAATTCCTAAAAACAAAAAAATTTGTTTTTTTGCACAAAAATAAAAAAGAGGAAAGAAAAATGAGAAGGCCACCAACCACATTCCCTTTCTTTTCTTTTTTATTTCATTCGTCTTTTTTATTTGTATTATTATCAAATCACAATATAAAAGCATGCACAATATTTACATGCTTTTATATTGTGATTTTATAATAATAAAAATAAAAAAGACGAAAGAAATAAAAAAGACGAAAGAAACAAAAAAGAGAAGGAAGGGGATGTGGTTGGTTGCCTTCTCATTTTTCTTTCCTCTTTTTGTTTTTTGTGCAAAAAAACAATTTTTTTTTGTTTTTAGGAATTTCAATAAGAGCATTTTGTGGTGTTTGTCCAAATTTGATCATATATTCTTCTATATTTGATCATATTCTGGTCTTTGAATATTAATGGTTAGGGAAAATAAAAAATTGGTCAGGGAAAAATTAGAGAATTTTTAAAATTAAGGTTTGCGGTAACCCTGATGTAATATTCTTGTTAGCAATTCATTTGCTTTTTTTTTGAGAAAAATTCATATTTTGGCGTTGAAAAATCAATTGAGATGTTTTTTGGATAAAAATCCAACCATTTTTTTGAAAATTTGTCTTTTTGCTTTGAAAATTCATCTGTTTTAGTAGAAATCTCATCTTTCTTGGATAAAAATTCAACTTCTTGGTTTAAAATTCAATAATTTTTTTGAAAAGTCATCTTTTTTGGTCAAAAAATCTACTGTTTCGTTGAAAATTCAACTATTTCGTAGAAAATTTATCTTTTGAGAAAAATTCACATTTTTTGTTGAAAAATCAACTGAAACCTTTTTTGGATGAAAATTCGACTATTTTTTGTTTTTTTAATTTATCTTTTTTATTTGGAAATTCATCTGTTTGAGTAAAAAATTCATATTTCTTGGATAAGAATGCAACTTTTTGGTTGAAAATTAAATAAATTTGTTAAAAAGTCATCCTGTAAGGTCCAAAAATCTACTGTTTTGTTGAAAATTCAACTATTTCGTAGAAAATTTACGTTTTGAGAAAAATTCATATTTTGGCGTTGAAAAATCAATTGAGATGTTTTTTGGATAAAAATTCAACCATTTTTTTGAAAATTTTTCTTTTTGCTTTAAAACTTCATCTGTTTTAGTAGAAATCTCATCTTTCTTGAATAAAAATGCAACTGTTTGGTTGAAAATTTAATAATTTTGTTGAAAATTTACCTTTTGAGAGAAATTCACATTTTGTGTTGAAAAATCAACTGAAATCTTTTGGGATGAAAATTCGACTATTTTTTTTTTAATTTATCTTTTTTTTATTTGAAAATTCATCTGTTTGAGTAGAAAATTCATCTTTCTTTGATAAGAATGCAACTGTTTGGTTGAAAATTCAATAAATTTGTTAAAAAGTCATCCTTTTTGGTCAAAAAATCTACTGTTTCTTTGAAAATTCAACTATTTCGTAGAAAATTTACCTTTTGAGAAAAATTCACATTTTGTGTTGAAAAATGAATTTAAATATTTTTTGGATGAAAATTCAACTATATTATTTAATACTTGTCTTTCCGATTTAAAAAATCATATGTTTTAGTAAAAAATTAATCTTTCTTGGATGAAAATGCAACTGTTTGATTGAAAATTAAATATTTTTTTTTAAAAGTCATCCTTCTTGTATGAAAATTCAATTTTTATTATTAAAAATTCATCTTTTTGGGTTGAGAATTCAAGTATCTTCGTAGAAAATTTACTTCTTATTTAAACTACTTTGTTTGAAAATATTGTTTGAACCACTTTTTTAAGAAATCATTTTTTTGTTGAAGATTCATATTTTTAGTTGAAAATAAATCTCTTTGGTTGAAGTTTGACTATTCAGTTGAAAACTGATCGTTTTCAATTTGAAAATTTAACTGCGTGGGTAAAAGTTGAACTATTCTGCTGAAATTTTTTTTTAATGAAGCTTTATCTCTCGGGTTGAAAATTTAACTATTTTGTTGAAAATTAATTTTTTTGCTGAGAATTCCTATTTTTCTATTAGAAAATTCAATTTTTGTACAGAAAATTCGTCTTTTGGCTTCGAAGTTCATTAATTTAGGTGAACTTTTTTTCTTTCATTACTGAAAAATCTTTATTTGTTGAAAATTCATCTGTTTGATTTAAAAATTAGTTTCTTTTTTGATACAATTTTATCTTTTTTGGTTGAAGTATCAACTATTACACTTTTTTGTTGCAAATTTATCTTTTAAAGTTGAAAATTCAACTATTTCGTTGAAAATTTAATTGTTTTGTAGAGAATTTAATTATTTTGTAGAAAATTCAAGTATTTTCTTAAGAAGTCATCTTTTATCGTAGAAAACTCACTTTTTTTGTTTAAAATATATAAATTTTTAATTTGTATATGAATGATAATAGTATTTGAATGTTAATGGTCAAGAAAAAAAAATTGTTCAAGTAAAAATCATAGAATTTTGAAAATGAAGTTTTCACCCTGCAAAGCATGTATTATCTTAAATATAACAAATTTCCACTAGTTTCAAGTCCCATATCTTATTATTTCTGGTAACCATAAATTACGTACAGCAAGAGGTGGGGGGGGGGGGGGGGGGGAAATATTTTGTTACGGTTCGTTACAGGGGGAGAATTTTTTTTGGAGAGGGTCGATTATCCGTTACGTAATTTAAGTACGGCCCCTAATAACCTTATCATCTGCGAACGCTAACCCACGTACCCTCACTGTTTTCAAAAATTCTGTTTTGAGCATGAATTTTACATAAAACTGGTACTTCGCATTTTTTGAAGCATTTTCAGAGCACATTACATTAGGCTCGGGATGAGGGGCGGGGGGGGGCGGGGTAAATAAAAAGTTATTGCGTTAAAATTATTTCTCGAATCTTCCTTAAGAGGTGACCAAACTTTACTTTATAAAAAGTTATTAACAAGTACTTCTTTTTTTTGATTTTTCGACAACCGAACTGTGTAATGGAAAGTTACCTTAATTTTTGAACTACAATTTCCAGTTTTCTATCCTCATATTTTAAAAGTAATAAAGTAATGCCGGACTGATGAAAAAATTCAGCTATTTTGGTTGAAAATTCATCATTCTTTGTTGAAAAGTCTACAATAAAATTTTTGGTTAAAAATTAATTTTTTCGGTTTAAAGTTTTATTATTTGATTCAAAATTTAATTATTTTGTTGAGAATTCAACAATTTTGTTAAAAAGTCACATTTTTTATTGAAAATTCGTCTTTTTGGCTTAAAAATTCAAGAATTTGATTAACATTTTTGTTTGTTTTTCACTCTAAAGTTTTGTTTGGCTGTCAAACGAAAATTCGTCTTTTTGGCTTAAAAATTCAACAATTTTATCACCATTCTTGGTAACCAAATTGTTGAATTTTCAAGCCAAACCCCATATAATAAAACTTTTAACAAAAAAAAAATGAATTTTCAACCAAAAATTTTATAGTAGAATTTTCAAGAGAGAATAATGAACATTCACCCAAAAAGCACAAAGAATAATTTGCACCCAATGACTCTTAATTATACCCCCCCCCCGAGCATTTTTATGCAAAATTCATACTTAAAACTGTATTTTTTTAAATGTTTTCTAAATTAATTATCAAGCTGAACAAGTGTCCAAGAATGGCCTTCTTCGACGACGAAGGTGTGGATCACGGGGCAGTGAGGGTGCGTGGGTTAGCGTTCGCAGTTGATAAGCTTCATTCACCCTTAAACTCGAAATTTAAAATTGACCACTAAATTTTTGGAAAATAAAGTCTGCACAATTTTGAGAAAAAAGCTTTCAATTTATTGTCATTATTTTCCCCACAAGATATTAGGTATATTTATCTCCCTGTTTATTTTATAGTATAAGGTCTCTAAAATTGAGGAGAATAATTTTAGAATAAATGAAAGTTTATATTATTGAACGTCCAACATTTCAATTTAATTACCAAATTCTTGAAAGTTGAAAAAAATGTTGCTCATAAAGTCTGTGCAGTTTTCGCAAAAAAAAGCTTTCAATTTCTCGTAATGTTTGTTGCCACAAGAAAATAAGTACATTTATCTTCTAGTTCATCTTTTGGTACAAAGACTTTAAAATTTAATAAACTAAATTCAGAATGAATGAAATTTTTTAACTTTCTTTAACGTCTAACATTCAAATTTAACTACGAAATTCATAACAAATAAAAAAAAATATTTTTTAATACGTAAATTCTGTGCAATTTTTACAAAAATCTTCCAATTTATCGTAATTTTTATTTCCCAAAAAGATTAAGTATATTTATCTTCTCGTATCTGGTCTATAAAATTTAGAAAATTAAATTAAGAATAAATAAAAATTTAAATTCTTCTTTAACGTCCAAATTTAAAATCACTACCAAATTCTTAAAAATTAAAAAAAAAAGTTAAAATCGAGGAAACAATTGCAGAATAAATAGAAAAATGTATTTTTAACGTCCAATAATTAATCTTAATTACCAAATTCGTGGAAATTAAAATTTGATAATAGAGTCTGCGCAATTTTCACAAAAAAGGTTTTAATTTATCGTCATTTTTGTTGCCAGAATATTATAAGTATATTTATCTTCTAGATTATCTTCTACTATAAAGCTTTTAAAAATTTTTTAAATTAAATTCAGAATGAATGAAAATTTAACTTCTTTTTTAACGTCTAACATTCAAATTCAACTACAACATTTTTGAAAATTGAAGAAAAAAATTTTTTTGGTTTGATTTTTTGTAAATTCTTTGCAATTTTCACAAAAAATCTTCCAATTAATCGTAATTTTTGTTCCACCAAGATGATAACTGAATAAGTAATAAGTAACAAATAAGTAAATAAAAAAGTACGATAAAAACGATAGGGGATTCGCAAGCTGCCTTCTTTTTCTTTCCTCGTTTTTCATTTTATAGACTAAACTCAAGATATTTTGGAAAATAGTGGTAAATCAAAATTTCAAAAAATCTGAGCCTTGTTATTTTTCAACTAATTAAATATAAAATAATTAAATTGGATGAATTTTGTCGGATTAAAAAAAAAATTCCTTTCACCGATTTTTATTTAATTTCCAGAAACCTTAAAAAGAAAAAGTAACCTGAAAAATATTTTCGTGCAACAATTTTTTCGAAAGGACAACGTATTTTTTATTTGATCCAATTATAAAATTCATAAATGCAGAATTTCAAACTTGCATGAATGACTGCTCCGTTGAGCTCGCTTTCAGTTAAATTAATTGAATCTACATTCTTCTGTAAAATTTCCGGGAGAGTACGAATTTTAAGGTCCAAATCATTTCCTGCACTTTTTTTATATTTGTTCTTTTTTTAAGTTTTATGAATTATTTATTCATTTACAAAACTCAAATCATATACAAATATTCCATCCTTCATTTTTCTACACTAAATCACAAATTCCAAAAATGTTCATGTTTTAAATAAGTATTTATCAGGGTAATAAAAAAAAATTGGGTAAATTTTGCCCAAATTTCCGAAACGTTAAAAAAGTTCAAAAAACGGCAAACATTTTCAGAGGAAACTATAACATTGAAGCATAAAAATACTGGTTTTTGTAGACCTGAAATGAAAAATATTTTTTTTATCATACAATTTCGAAAAAAAAATTTGGATCCAAAAATTATGAATTCTGTGATATTTTTTTGTAGAATATTGAACCTCAAATAAAATACAACAATATGAAGAAATATATAAGGTACAAGACTGTGAAAATGATTTTAGTTTCTCGTAATTATTTGTAAAAAGAATTTTTGCCAGATATTAAAAAAAAGTTAGAAATTAGATTTTTTTAAATTAATTTTTGTAAAATGCTGGATCAGAAACAAAAAGGAACGTCAAAATGTGGGACAACATGATGTTGCCAAATTTTAAAATTCCCGAAAAAAATTTTATAGTCAACTTGAAAATAAATACCCCATATTAAATAAAAGATTATTTCAACAGCAAAAAAACAATTAAATTTTTTTTCTTCTCGAAAATTTCTGTATTTTTCCACATTTGGGATTTTAAAAATTCGGCTTTTTGTCATCCCGAAAATATGAAAATATTAAATTTTTTCTGTTTAAAATTTCTCTATTCTTGAAATTTTTTTATATCTAGATTGTGTTCCTAATACAATTTTAGAAAGACTCTTAATTTTACAATTTTTAATTTTTTACATTTTTTTCTCTAAAGGAAGCCATTTGAGCGTTAAATAAAATGGTATTTACGGTCCAATTTAATAGCCCAATTGGTCCCTCTTTAAGCTTATCTATTTTGCATTATGTGAAAGTAAAGAGAGAGTTTAAAAATTAAACGCGAGAATGGAGAAATAAAAGCTAAATGGAGAAGAAATTAAAGCAAAAACAAAAAGAGGAAAAAACATAATGTGAAGAGTAGATGGAACTGTTAATAAAGTGATAATATTAAAATTGGATAAGCTGGAAGCGCCAAGAAAATTAAGGAAAGAAAAATAAGAAAATTTAGAAAAAATAGGAGAAGAATAAAAAATAACAAATGAAGAAATAAAAAAAAAATAGAAAAGAAGAAATGATTTTTTCAACTGACAAAAACCAAAATAAAAACGACGCGAGAGTTCAGTGGGAAAATTTGTACCTTGAGAAGAAAGTGAAAATAGCGCAAAAAAAAAATTAATAAAAAAACATCAATACTTCTGAAAAGGTCACCAAAGAATATTGACTCGATAATTGTCCCAGAGATTCCTTTTTTATCCCAGTTGAAAGTTCTAAGAGAATTTTGTAATGCCGGTAAAAAAAATCGTTTCTTTAAAAAAATCTCGAAAAATATTGATTTGAGATGAACATGGGGTAACTGAAAAATCCAGAAAAAAATCGCCTACATTGTAAAATTCCCGAAAAAGAAAATATTCGAAATAGAAAATTCCCGAGATTATAAAATTGTCGAAATATAAAAATTCCAATTTGGGAAATTCCCGAATAATAAAATTACCGAACAGTTTATAATATAACTGAATTTGAAAATTTCCGAATAACAAAATTCATAACAGAAAATTTCCGAATTATGAAGTATCCGACACTGTCAAATTCCCTACAATAAAAAATTCTCGAATTGAAACGAATACAAAAAATTGTTTTTTAATCAATATCATTTATTTGTTGAAAATAAAATAAGGAAATATTTGATGAAAATATTCCCTTATTGTTTTTTAAGGAATAAAAATGATTTTAATACAGTTTTTTTCTGAAAATAGATCTCCTTTTGCTCCGTTGGGAGTCTAACCACAGAACTTCTGATTTCCGGTCAGGTGCTTTCCGATTAAGCTACTAGAGAGATCGAGAGAAGAAACCTTTTTCAGAAATACACGCATTATTATGCGGGATGGTACAAATAAAATTTTTCAAGGAATCTGTATTATCATTAGAGAATAACAGAAATTTTTCTCGTCTTTTCAGACTAGATGGAGCTATGGATTAAAAATTATAGCATATATTATATTGATAGCATTATATTATTATTATAGTATTATTAATTTCTGTTATTCTCGAATGATAATACAGATTCCTTGAAAATTTTGATTTATACCATCTAGCATAATAATGCGTGCATTTTTGAAAAAGGTTTCTTCTCTTGATCTCTCTAGTAGCTTAAATTGAAAGCACTTGACCGGAAATCAGAAGTTCTGTGGTCCGACTCCCGGTCGAGTGAAAGGAGAGGTTCTTTTTTCAGAAAAAAAAAATTATTTAAAATAATTTTTCTTTCATAGCTCTATCTAGTCTGAAATGACGTTAAATATTTTCTGTTTGTTTCTAATGATAATTTAGATTCTTTACAAAATTTGATTTGTACCATCTAGCAAAATAATGCGTGTATTTCTAAAAAAAGTTTCTTCTCTCGATCTCTCTAGTAGCTTAATGGGAAAGCACCTGACGGGAAATCAGTAAAAAAATTTGTATTATCATTAGAGAATAACAGAAATTAATAATACTATAATAATAATATAATGCTATTAATATAATATCTGCTATAATTTTTAATTCATAGCTCCATCTAGTCTGAAAAGACGTTAAAAATTTCTGTTATTCTCGAATGATGATACAGATTTCTTGAAAAATTTTATTTGTACCATCTAGCATAATAATGCGTGTATTTCTGAAAAAGGTTTCTTCTTTCGATCTCTCTAGTAGCTTAATGGGAAAGCATCTGACCGGAAATCAGAAGTTCAGTGTTTCGACTTCCAGCGGAGCGAAAGGAGAAGATCATTTTCAGAAAAAAAAATTTATTAAAATAATTTTTAATTCATAGCTCCATCTAGTCTGAAAAGACGTTAAAAATTTCTGTTATTCTCTAATGATAATACAGATTCCTTGAATAAATATGATTTATTGGAAAAAAATGTATTTGTTGAATACATATAATTTTTTATTGTCGGGAATTTCGCAGCATCGGATATTTTATAATACGGCATTTTTCTGTCGGAAATTTTATTATTCGGGAATTTTTTAATTCGGGCTTTTTAAATTCTTTTATTCTTTCGAAAATATATAGGAATAAAATAACGTACAAATTAAAATAACTGTCAAGTAAAGAATAATTCAGGAGAAAAAATAAAATAAATCGATGGATACATAAATTGAAATGTTATTTAATCAATGTCCGAATAACGTTTCTTCTCTACAGAGGAAGTCCTAAAAGTGATATGAGTTTGTTTCTCTACTGAGTTAATTAAACGTTCCATCATATCGTATGAAACGTAATACATCCAACGTTTCATTAACTAAGCCTCCTGTTTAGCTGCAGCTTACACTACTTGCTCTAGTTATCATTTTAATCTCACATTGATTGTCGCACAATCATGCAAATATAGAATTTACTATATGCAAAAAAGTCTACAGCCTTCGATTATTGACTGATTAAAAAGTTTTTTTTCTATGGTACAGAGCATTAAATTGTCATAAAATGTAAAAAAGAGATATTTTTAATTTCTTAGGGTTTCTAGCCCTGAGAGGAAACTCTTATATGTTCGGTCGGTTGTCTGTCCGTCGTTTACAGACATGAGGGAAGAGGAAGGGAAGAGAAATGAGGAGGGACATAGGAGAGAAAGATGAGGGAAAGGGGAATTAGTGGAGGGGATGTAGTGAAAATGAGGAGAAATGAAGGGAGAGGAAGTAGAAGTGAGGAGAAATAAGTGGAAATTGAGGGTGTTGGGGAGGTGATGGGAAATCAGGGCGGGGAAGTGAAGGGATAGTGAAG
>CAKNYM010049805.1:107338-128507 GCA_932195095.1 Andricus curvator
CAGTGAGAGGATATAATGAGAGGGTTAGTGAGGGTGAATAAGCGAAGAAGAAATGAGGGGAGGGAAAATGAAGGAAGTGAGACGATATAAGGAGAGGGTTAGTGAGGGTAAATGAGCGAATTGAAATAAGAAGAATTGAAGGGAGAGTGTAGGGAAAGTTAGGAGAAGTGGAGGGAAATGAAGGGAAGATAAATAGGGGAAGTAAGGGGGAATGAGGGGAAGAGATGTACGGGAAATGGTGATTAATGAGGAAAGAGGAAATAGAAGAAGTCAGGTGAATCAAGTGGAAATTGAGAAAGTAGTGGAAGTAGGTGAAGGTGTGGGAAAATAAAAGGAAGTTAAAAAGGGGGAAGCGTGGGGGAACGAGGGAAAGATATTGAGGGAAAATTAGGAGAAATGAGGGAAAAGAAATAAGAAGTGAGGAGAAATAAGTGGAAATTGAGAAATTGGGGGAAGTGAGGCGAAATAAAGGTGTGGAAGTAAAGGGTTAGTGAAGGGGAATGAAGACAGGGACAGTGGCGAAGTAAGGGAAATGAGGGAAATGAGGGAAGGGAAAGTGAGGGAAGTAAGAGGATATGAAGAGAGGGTTAGTAAGGGTGAATAAGCGAAGTGGAATAAGAAGAAGCGAGGGCAGTGTGTGGAGAACGTGAGAGGACGTCAAGGAGAATGAAGGGAAGGGAAATAGGGGAAGTAAGGGGGTTGAGGGGAGGAGATGTATTGAAAATGGGGAGAAATGAGGGGAGATGAAGTAGGAAAAGTCAGGAGAAATAAGACGAAATGAAGGATATGAGAAGAGGTTTATTGAGGATAAATAAGCGAAGTGGAATGAAAAGAAGTGAAGGGAGGGGAGGGTGTAGGGAAAGTGAGGGGAAGTGGTGGAAATGAGGAAAATAAGGAAAGGGGAAGTTGGGAAAATGTTTGAAAATCATAGGAAGTAGGGAGAGTGTGAAGAAATTAGGAGAGGAAAAGTAGAGGAAGTAGAGGATATGAGGAGAAGTGAGGGGAAGTGAGGGAGAGCAGAGTGGAGCGATTTAATGGGAATAAGGGGAGGAAAAAGAAAAGGAATTGGGAAGAAATTATAGAAGGGTAAGTAGAGGAAGTGAATGGAAATTAAGGAGGCAGAGTTAGGGAAATGATTGGAAGTGAGGAAGAGTAGTGAGTAAAGTGAAGGGAGAGCTAGTTGTGTAGTATGGGTGAGTAGAGGAGGGAAAGTGATTAATAATAATTAATATTTCAGGAGATATATATAAATTATAATTGTATAATAATTAAAAAAACCCATGGTTGTATTGCAGGAAAAAAATGGATAGGGTTGAAACCATCGTGACCAAGAAGATGAATCATGAGCTCTGGAAAGAGATAAGGCAGAGACTCGTTAATGCTGAAGCCCCATAAACTCGATTTACACATAAAATTTCCTAACGACGCTCTATCCGTTCCTTTCGAGAAAAAGGATGATTGAGCGATATCCTGTTAGACGGTGTCGGTAAAGTTTCGATCCCACTTAATTTATGGATTTAACTTTTTCTAACTTTTAGAGCTACACTCTCATTACATTATTCTGATACAGTTTTTAAAAATAATTTTCTCTCATCCAGTTTAATTGTATTATTTCTGTATAAATAATAGGGTGTTCCAAAAAAGGCTTTATTCATTTTTCTAAAATGGATCCTCTACAAATTTGTTATGTCAAAATGTCCCTTGAATTTTGGCAGGATTGAAAAAAATATTTAAGGGTCTCAAAAGGCTATTTTTTCAGAAAATTTCTTATTTGATCTTTATTGCCGCTGCTAATGGATTATTTTATTTTTGCATAAAAAAGACTAAAAATCACCAATGTCTTGGTGAAAGAATTTTTCAAAAAAAAAAAAAAAAAATGTATTTCCTAATAAGATAATGAATTAAGACTTTGGCTATTTGTAGATGAGCCATTTTAGAAAAACTTAAAGCCTTTTTTTGGAAAACCTTAATAAATGATCAAATAATCACGGATGAATTCCACGAATTCAAGACATTTAGAAAAATTAGAGGAATTATACGAATTCAAAGAATTCCACGAATTCAAGGAATTTTACGAATGCCATTAAATCCATGAATTCCAGAAATTTTACGAATTCCATTAACTCCACCAAATTAATGAATTTCATTCATTCAATGTATTTAGGGAATTCCACGAATTTGAGAAATTTCAAGAATTAAAGTTTTCAAGACCTAAAGTTTAAGAAATTTAAAAAAATTAGAGGAATTTCAAGAAATTCCGAAAATTACACAAATTCCACTATTCGAAGAATTCCGTGAATTCAATGAATACCCCGACTTCCAGAAATTCAAGGAATTCAAGGAGTTTCACTAATTCAAGGAATACCGTGAATTCAACGAATTATACTAATTCAAGGAATTTTACAAATTCGACGAATTTCACTAATTTAAGAAATGTCACGAATTCTGAGAGTTGTGATAATTCTAGGAACTCCACTAATTCAAGGAAGTCCTCAAATTGAAGGAATTTATAAAAATTAAAGGAACTATACATATTCAATGAATTTTACAATTTCAATGAATTTCATCAATTTAAAGAATTCCAAAATCTTCCCGAATTCTAGGAATTTCACGAATTTACGGAATACCTGTGCATAAACTAATTTCCCTAATACAACGAATTTTACTAATTGAAGACATTTCACGAATTGCAAGAATTTAAGGAAAGCATCGAATTATAGGAATTTAGGAAAGTTAAAGGAACTCTACAAATTCAAGGAATTTCACGAATTTAGGAGATTCAACGAATTCAAGAAATTCCGCGAATGGAAGGAATTCAATGTATTCAAAAATTATGAAAAATTGAAGGAACTCTACGAATTAAAGGAATTTAATGCATTTAGAAAATACCACAAATTTAAAGAATTCTTCGAATTCTACCAATTTGACGAATTTCACTAATTTAAGGAATTTCACGAATTCTGAATGTTTTAGAAATTCTAGGAATTCCTCGAGTATAAGGAAATCCCCGAATTAAAGGAATTGAAATAAATTAAAGGAACTCTACGAATTCAATGAATTTCATAAATTTAAAGAATTCCACGAATTCCAAAATCTCCCTGAATTGAGGAATTCCACAAACAAATTGAAGGACAAATTAAAGGAATTTCAAGAAATTCCAAGAATTACATGAATTTCAGAATTCAAGGAATTCCAGAATATCAGGAATTCCAGAATTCAAGGAATTTAAGAAATTTACACAAATTCAAGGAGTTTAAACAATTCTACGAATTCTATGAATTCCATAAATTTGCGGAATTCCTGGAAATAAAATAATTGTACTGATACAAGGAATTTCACTAATTCAGAAATTCCAGGCATTTCAGAAAATCTAGGAATTTAAGGAAAGCATCGAATTGAAGGAATTTAAACAAATTAAAGGAACTGTACGAATTCAAGGAATTTCACGAGTTTAAGGCATTCATGAAATTCCACTTATTCAAAGAATTTCACAAATTCAACGAATTTCACAAAAACAACGAATTTCTCTGATTCAAAGAATTTCAATAATTTAAAGAATTTTCACGAATTCTGAAAATTCTACGAACTCTATGAATTAGACGAATTTACGAAATTCCTGGAAATTTAATAATTTTACTGATACAAGGAATTTCACGAATTCAGAAATTCCAGGAATTTTAGAAAATCCAGGAATTTAAGGACAGCATCGAATTTAAGGAATTTAGAAAAATTAAAGGAACTGTACGAATTCAAGGAATTTCACGAGTTCAAGGCATTCATGAAATTCAACTTATTTAAAGAATTTCACAAATTCAAAGAATTTCACAAAAACAACGAATTTCACTGATTCAACGAATTTCACTAATTTAAGGAATTTTCACGAATTCTGAAAGTTCTACAAATTCTAGGAATTTTACGAATTTAAGGAAATCAACGAATTAAAGGAATTCAAATAATTTAAAAGAACTGTACGAATTAAATTAATTTCACGAATTGAATGAATTCCATTATTTCAAAGAATTCCGAAAACTCCACAAACTTTTTGAATTCAAGAAATTCCACGAATTCATGGGATTCCTGGAATTAAACTATAGCACTAAGACAATCAATTCTGCTAATTTAAGAAATTCCACGAATTCGAGAAATTCCCGGAATTCCACAAATTCGAGAAATTCCAGGAATTCCACGAATTGAAGAAATTCTAGGAATTCCACGAATTCGAGAAATTCCAGAAATTTCACGAATTCGAGAAATCTCAGAAATTTCACGAATTAGAGAAATTCCAGGAATTTAAGGAAAAATCTAGGAATTTAAGAAATGCATCGAATAAAAGAAATTTTGAAAAATTGAAGGAACTCTACGAATTCAAGGAATTTCACAAATTCTCCAAATGCAAGTTATCTGGACGAATTCAATAAACTGAACGAATTCAAAAAATTACAGAAATTCACCAAATTCAAGTAATTCCACGAATTCATGAAATTTAGACAAAAAATTCTACAAATTACACAAATTCCACTAACTCAAATAATTTCACGAATACAAGGAATTCACAGCATACGAGTAATTCAGGAAATTACGAATACAAGGAATTCACGGCATAGGAATAATTCGAGGAATGACGAATTCAGGGAATTCACAAAATACCAAGAATTTAAGGAATTCCAGGAGTTTAGGAAATTCCTCGAATTCAGGGAATTTCATGAAGTCAAAAAATTCATAAGAATTTCGAGAGTTCGAGGAATCCAGATATACAGAGAAACTCAAAATAATTCAAAGGAATTCAACTTCGAAAGAGTTGATTTTTAATATGGAGGTATCTGTATATTATTAATTAACAATGCAACCTTTTCCGCGCGCGAATAATATTACTAGTAATTATAAATAAACATTTTGAATAATAAAAAAAAAGATCTTCTCCTTTCGCTGCGCTGGGAATCGAACCACATAACTACTGATTTCCGGTTAGGTACTTTCCCAGTAAGCTACTAGAGATATCGAGAGAAGAAACTTTTTTGAGAAATACACGAATTATTTTGCTAGATGGTACAAATAAAATTTTTCAATGAATCTGTATTATCATTAGAGAATAACAGAAAATATTTAACGTCTTTTAAGACTATGAAAGAAAAATTATTTTAAATAATTTTTTTCTGAAAAAAGATCTCCTTTCGCTCCGCTGGGAATCGAACCGCAGAACTACTGATTCCCAGCGGAGCGAAAGGAGATCTTTTGTAAGAAAAAAATGATTTACAATAATTTTCCTTTATAGCTCCATCTACTCTGAAAAGACGTTAAATATTTTCTGTTATTCTCTAATGATAATACAGATTCCTTCTGAATAAACAAATAAATAAAATGAATAATTTGAGAAAATCGATAAATTTTATCAAAAGGCAAAGAGGAATAGACATGCCCTTATCAGGGAGGGGTTTTGAACGAAATGCTCCTTCCTCTATCTGTGCCAAGGCATTAATTATAACGTTATCGCGACTCATCCCTTTCTGGCAGGGTTGAATGCAAGAGATTACTGTTCACTATGTAGAGAGGATAATATAATGCACGTCAAACGTAAAACCAGCTTTGCACACTTGGTACCTTGCAAATCTTCAATAATAATAATACTGAGTAATTAACATTTATGCACGCATTTGTTACACACAGATTTTAAAAACAATTGATAAATTCATTATTTTCATTGAAAGCATCACAGTTAAAGTCAATTCAAGCATTTTAGGCATACATTCATCAGATTTTATACCTTTCCCACGTTTTTCAGAGCAATCACTCTCTAGGGTGAAAATAGGTTGGAACAACCATTTAGATTAGGGTGGTTCAAATAAAAAAAAAGTTTCTTTTATTTTTCAAGGCACCCTCCAAAAAAGGCAATTTTTTCGGCAGTTTTCATCAATTTTTTGGATACTGGCTGATACGTTCTAAAGGGGTTGAACCACCCCCTAACGTTGAAAAATTGTATTGCCTTATGTATTTTTTTTTTATTTTCCGGAAAACCTCATACAGTTCCTTAAAATAGTAATAAAAAAGTTAAGAGTTGAAAAACCACCCTTATTGGTCAAAAACAACCCTATTTATTTTTTAATTATTGACCTTTTGATTTAATATAACAAATTTCATATAAAACGTGTCAAAAGTGGTGTCTGAAAGGTATTTAAAGACCTTGAATTATATTAAAAACCACGCTTAAGAGGTATAAACTACCCCAAAACGTAAGCAAATCATATGTTCTCCTATAATACATTAAAATATATTTTGTTTGGCCTAAAATTCGTAAATAACTATTAGAAAAAATATTTAAAATTATAAAGTATACAAAAGTTGAAAATACACCCCTAGAAATGAAAAACAACCCTGGTTGAGGACAAAAATTGCTTTTTCTAGCCCTTTACAGTTTCCAGTATGAACATGTTTTCAATAATTATTTTGCTTGAAATTCACTGAATTTTTATACTGAAAACTGTAAGAGCTCAACAATTTTTTTTCCTGAAAAGGGTTTATCTTTTTATTTTAAGTGATAGGTTATCAACTTTCGTACACTTTTTAATTTAAGTTAAATTCTATAAAGGTTGTTTACGAGTTTTAAATAAAAAAATTATTTTTATGTATTGTTTGATAAAATACAATTTTTTTTGGTTTCGGGGCCGTTTATGCCCGATAAGGGTGATTTTGACTACCTATATAATACAAGCTTTTTAAATATTTTGTATCCAACATTTTTTAGTAATTATTTGACTTGAAATTTAGAAAAATTTAAAACTAAAAACTGTGAAGAGCTCGATATTTTTTCTATTAGAAAAAGTTCTTTTTTATTTAAAGGACGATTGTTCAACTTGACTAAACTTTTTCTATTTGTTAATTTGGTAAGGGTTGTTTACGATTTTTGAAGATTCAGGCTTTTTTCGAGGGTGTTTCCACAAATCAAAGAAAATTTTTTAATTTTGAGCCACCCTAATGTAGATAGACAATTGAAACGTATGCTCAGTTTTTAAATGTTTTTTTTATTCGAAGCTCGTTCTTATATTAAACTAGAGGAAAGATCGTATCAAAGAAAGAGATTGCAATCGACTCTTGAAAAATCAGAGTGATTTTATGAAATAGCTTTCAGAAGTCTCTCATGCCGATTTCATAATCCGATCTGATTTTTGTGACCATTCCTCTTAAGTTATACGATCAATAATTCATGAAAATCGTTCTTTTGGGGTTGTTTTTGGTTCTATTGGTCAAATTATAGCTGACTTGAATTTAAAAAAAGTTTAATATTTTATTGTCAAAATTTGTTCTATACCGTTAAGATGTCATAAATTTTCAAAATTGAATCCATATAAATAAGGCAGGTTCTACTCTTGAAATCGCAGAATCTCTCAGCGAAGAAATATGTTTTTTTTTTTTGGAAAAAATTAGATAACACGTATTTTCCCTATTTTAATTTTGAAGGCTATTTAAAAAAAATATATATATAAAGTCGGTTTTAACAAAAGCCCTATACTTATATTTTTCGATTTTTTTTTTAAATTTTGGAACGAGGAAGATATTCTATAAGTTTTATGTGGTCAAACAAATTGTTGGGCCAGTAGAATTTGTTTTTCTGAAATAAAATTTTTCTCCGAATTTTCAAAGGATGCAAAAAAATATTAACATAGAAGTTTACACACCTAAGAAACTTCTAAAAAATATCTCTTTTGCAATATCTTGTATCGTTTAAGAGAAAAATTCGTAAAATGATATTTTGCATTTTCTACATCAGAAAAAAACTTCTCGAAAATATTGTAAGAAAATAAAAATGTTTTGGAAAGCCACACATTTTTTTCCATATTTTTTTACAGAAAACCCTAATATTTCAGTACAAAAAAATTCCGTGACATCCCTCAGTGGGACAAAAAATCCGTAAACAAATTGATTTTCAGAACCAAAATAGATTCATTTTCAACCAAAAAGTTGCATTTTGAACAGAAAGTGATGAGTTTTCAAAGAAGATTCATTTTCTACCAAAAAGGACGAATTGTCAACAAAATACGTAAATTTTCAACCAAAAAGGATTAATTTTCAATTTGAAATATTAATTTTAAACAAAAAATGGAATTTTCGACCAAAAAGATCAATTTTCAACTGAAATGATAAATCTTAAAAAAATATAATTTTTCAAAAAAGAGTTCAAAATTAAAAAAAAATGAATTTGAACTGAAAATTTGATTTTTCAACCAAGAAGATTAATTTTCTATACAAAAGTTGAATTATCAACTGAATACATGAACTTCATACTAAGTATTTGAATTTTCAACCAAAAAATATAAATTTTAAACCAAAAATGGAACAGATAAATTTTCTACTAAAAAAATTAACTTTCAACCAAAAATAAAATGAATTGTTAACAAAATAGTTCTATTTTCAACCAGAAAGTATTAATTTTCAATTTTGAATGTTGATTTTAAACCAAAAATAGAATTTTCCCTCAAAGAGATCAATTTTCAAATAAAACGATGAATCTTATAAAAATATGAATTTTTAAGAAACAAGTTCAACATTCAAACAAAGTGTTGAATTTGAACAAAAAATTGGATTTTTCTAAACAAGAAGATTAATTTTCTACAAAAAAGTTAAATTATTAACTAAATACATAAACTTCCTACTAAGTATTTGAATTTTAACTAAAAAATATGAATTTTCAACCAAAAATGGAATGGATAAATTTTCAGTTGAAAAAAAATTAATTTTCAATCTAAATTAAAACGAATTTTCAACAAAATATTTAAATTTTCAACCAGAAAGGAATTATTTTCAATTTGAAATATTAATTTTAAACCAAAAATGGAATCTTCGACTAAAGAGATCAATTTTCAACTAAAATGATGAATCTTAGAAAAATATGAATTTTCCAGAAAAAAGTTCAACATGCGAACAAAGAGTTGAATTTGAACTAAAAAGTTGACTTTTTAACCACGAAGATTATTTTTCTAAAGAAAAGTTGAATTATTATCTTGATCTTTCAACCAAAAAATATGAATTTTAAACCAAAAATGGAATAGATAATGTTTCAGATAAAAGAATAATTTTGAAAATAAACTAAAACGAAATTTTAACAAAATAGTTACATTTTTAACCAGAAAGGATTAATTTTCAATTTGAAATATAAATTTTCAATCAAAAATGGAATTTTCGACCAAAGATATGAATTTTCAACTGAAATGATGAATCTTAAAGAAATATGAATTTTCAAGAAGAGTTCAAAATTCAATCAAACAGTTGATTTTGAAACAAAAAGTTCATTTTTTCACCAAGAAGAATAATTTTCTACAAAAAAATTGAATTATTAACTCAATACATAAACTTCCTACTAAGTTCTTAGATTTTCAACTAATAAATATGATTTTTGAACTAAAAATGGAATATATAAATTTTCCGTTGAAAAAATTAATTTTCAACCTAAAATAAAACGAATTTTCAACAAAATAGTTCAATTGTCAACCAAGGAAAAGAATCTTCAATATAAAAATTAATTTCCACCAATTATTTGAATTTTTGACTAAAAATAATGACTTTTTAGCAAAATAGTTGCATTAATTTTTTTCTGAAAAACGATTAATTAAAATAATGTTTAATTCATATCTCCATCTAGTCTGAAAAGACGTTGAAAATTCCTGTTATTTTCTGATGATAATACAGATTCCTTGAAAAATAGTTGTATTGAGAAAAAAGATTACATTTAAAACCATATAAAAAAATGTTTAACCAAGCGAGATACAGGGGGAACAAAGGAATTTTTCCAAAATTGTTAAAAAAGTTTATGGATGGCCCCTAATCTGTCAAGTCAATCTGCCATCTATGGTCATCTTTAAAATATATCAATGTTTCGAAATAAAAAAAAATCTTCGATTGAAAATTATATGAAATAACATTTATATCAATTATAAATTAATCAATTATAAATGTGACAAACTGTCACAAGAGGGAGGAGTGAATGAAAAATCACAAAAAATAGCATCACGTAATATGTGAACGTTCCCAAACTCAATTTTCTTTCATTTTTGTTATTAAATAAAAAAATCATTAAATTTTTTGCAAAAAATCGTGCATGACACTTTGATACGAAATTTGATTAGCTTTCATTTAAAAAAAAATTTCAAATCAGATAACAATGGTCTTCTGAAAATCAATTTGCCCACGAACGTTTTTTTTTGTCCGACTGTGAATCACCGGGATCAGACTGCCCAATTTCGTACGAAATCGATCAGAACATGCCAGATTTGAAAAGGATTCGATAAATTCATTTTGATATTAAACCTCGAAAGGACGATATTTCGAGCTCCGCTACTTTTTTGTTTATCGAGTTATTTAGTTGGTTTAATTAACGTAACAGTTATGAGAGAAGAAACAAACAATTAACGTAAAATGGCATAAACGACGAACGTCAACGAAATACTTGACACGTCAATACAGATTATGAACACGGACACAGTAAGAGATAAATGTAGATGGATATATAGATAGACAGATATATATAGATATAATGCCATGTCCAAGAGCTTAACGCACGAACGAACGAAATTCCTAAATAACTGGCAAAAATCAATCAAACGTCAATCAATCCGTTCCGGCAAAAATCGGCACCTTCAAACCATCATAGGTCCAGGAGCCTAACTTCAAAACACAGGTCTGTACGTCGTACGGAAAGAATTCAACGTCGATGGAGCAGGAAGATTTATAAACTGCTGGTGGCTGCCAAACGACCAATCCAGGATAGTACACCTTAGCCTTAGTCATCAAAGTCACCTCGTAGTTTCCGTCGGCGCTGCAAACACCGAAGAAACAACCCCAGCGTGATCACGATTCATTGCTTCCGATACTCACAATTCAAAGGGATGCTGCCACCTCATTCATTTTACTTATTTAGGCTTTCCCCATATTTTTTTTTAAATTTTTAAACCTCATTCTGGATTGAAGTGGAAAAAGAATTAAGTGTCAGACATATTGAAGTAGAAAAAGAGTTAAGTGTCAGACATCTTGAAGTAGAAAAATAATTAAGTGTCAGACACATCGAAGTGGAAAAAGAATTTAGTGTCAGACATATTGAAGTAGAAAAAGAATTAAGTGTCAGACAGTGAAAAAGGTGCTAGAAAAATTAGTGAAAGTCGTGAAAAACTCTCCCTCTTATTATTTCCCGCCCCTATTTCTCTTAAATTCCCCTACTTCTTCTCCCCACCCATAATTCCTCTCTACACACTTCAACCTTCGCGTTCCCCAGCTTTCCCAAATTTTTCCTCATCCACTTCCTTCTCTCCTCGCTTCCCCCTACTTTTCCCACATTTCCCCTCACTTCCCTCACTCCCGTACTTTCACTTCCCGTCATTACCTACACTCCCCCTTCTCTTATTTTCCCTAATTTCCATTACATCACCTCTCCTCATAAGTCCTCACTTCCTCTACTTTTCCACTCCTCATTTCCCCACTTACCACCCTCATCTCCCCTCATCGCCCGTCACTTAAACAACTCCCCTACCGCTAATTTCCCCTCACTTCCCCTTCCTCCCCACTCCACGTTCTTTATCACTTTCCCTCCCTAATTTTATTTCACTTAAATTACTTCCCCTCCGCTCTTTTCTCCTCCCTCCCCCTTCTTCCCCTCTCCTTTTTCTCCATCACTTCCCCTCTTATTTTTATTGCAGTTCCCCTTTTTCACCTCCCGTTATTTTCCCTTACTTCCACTTCTTAAAATTCTTCTTAAAATTTAATAAAATACAAAAATTTCCAAATAAAAAACATAAATTTTAAGCGAAAAAAGGAATCGTTCAATTTTCAATTTTAAAAGTTAATTATTAACCAAAAAGATGAATTTTTAACTGAAATGATGAATGGTCAAGCAAAAAAATTAGTTTTTTAAAAAGTTGTTTAACTTCCAACCAAAAAAAGGTAAATTTTTAACAAAATTGTTAACTTTTGAAAAAATAATTAAATTCTCAAAGGAAGAATTAAATTTGAAGAAAAGTTAAATTTAAAAAAGATTAATTTGATTTTCAATCAATTAATAAAATTTGAAACCAAAAAAGATGAATTTTCAACCAAAAAGATTCATTTTTTACCAAAAGAGACGAATTTTCAACAAAATGCAAGAATTGCCAACTAAAAAACATAAATTTTAAACCAAAAAAAGGAATCATTCAATTTTCAGTTCAAACAATGAATCATTAACCAAAGAGATGAATTTTTAACTGAAATAATGAATCTTCAAGATAAAAAGTTAGTTTCTAAATAAAATTGTTCAACTTTCAACCAAAAAAGATGAATTTCTAACAAAATTGTTGACTTTTAAAGAAAATAATTTTTTAAAAGAAATGATTAAATCAAAAAAAAGTTAACTTGAAGAAAAATTCAATTTTCAACCAGATAATAAAATTTAGAACAAAAAAAAGATGAATTTTCAACCGAAAAGATTCATTTTCTACCAAAGGAGACGAATTTTTAACAAAATACAAAAATTTCCTACTAATAAACGTAAATTTTAATCAAAAACAGGAATCGTGCAATTTTCAGTTCGAAAAATTAATCATTAACCAAAAAGATGAATTTTTAACTGAAATAATGTATCTTCAAGCAAAAAAGTTAGTTTATGAATAAAGTTGTTTAACTTTCAACCAAAAAAGATGAACTTTTAACAAAATTGTTGATCTTTGAAGAAAATAATTAAATTTTCAAAGAAATGATTAAATTAAAAACAAAAATGTTAAATTAAAAAAAAAATTAATTATCAACCAAATAATAAAATTTGAAACAAAAAAAGATGAGTTTGAAACCGAGAAGATTCATTTTCTACCAAAAGAGATGAATTTTTAACAAAATGCTAGAGCTTCCAAATAAAAAACATAAATTTGAAATAAAAAAAGATGAATCGTCCAATTTTCAGTTTAAAAAATCAATCATTAACCAAAGAGATGAATTTTTTACTAAAATGATGAATCTTCAAGCAAAAAAGTTAGTTTTTGAACAAAGTAGTTCAACTTTCAGCCAAAAAGATGAATTTTTAAGCAAATTGTTGACTTTCGAAAAAAATAATTAAATTTTCAAATAAATGATGAAATTTTCAAAAAAATAATTAAGTTTTCAAAAAAAGAATTGAATTAAAAAAAAACGAATTTAATTTTCGACCAAATAATAAAATTTCAAACAAAAAAAAGGTGAAATTTCAACCAAAAATATAATAGTAGACTTTTTAATGAAAAAAAAATTAACTTCCAACCAAAAATAGTTAAATTTTCTTATTGAAAGGAAAGAAGAGAGGAATACAGGAAAGGAAATAGAAATTTTCCTAATTTAGTGACTAACAAATAAAAATGTTAATAAACTTCAGAGTTAATTTTTAATGAATTAAAAATATTAGGTTATAAAATTGGAAATTTGGCTAAAAAAATTAATTTTAAGTTGATTTTAAGTTAAAACGTTAATTATACTCTCCACACTTTTTAATTTAGAACTACATATGTACTTATATATCCGGACATCATTTTAGGCTCTGAATATCGCGTGTGTAAAGAAAAAAGGGGAAGTTTTTAGAGAATGGGGGAAAAGGGAAATTAAAAAGGGGAAACGCAGAGGAATAGGGGAAATACTGTGTGATCCCTGCGATTCAACTGTTTAAGTTTTTCACAAATTTTACGTCAGAACGGATTTCAAAATTTGGAAAATCTCAGCATGAGGGAACGGCAGTAAAAATCACTAACGACTTTTAAGCATGATAACTCAGTCAGAAATAATGCTACACATCTGAAATTTACAAGATGCAAGCTTTAAAATATCATCTTCAATTGGATCTGAGGAAACTTAAAAAATCTTCACTGGTTCCCGAGTTATAAATTAAAATGTCCAAGCGTTGCATCGAGTTCCAGTAGGATCAAGCCGCTCTCGGTCTTGCGGCTTAAGCCGACTGAAGTTTGATGCAAAGCTTGAAAATTTGTAATTAAATCTTGGGATACATCATGTAAATTTTTTAATTTTTGACACATTTTAATTTTCTTCTTCAATTTAGGGACACTTTTTACAATTTCTTCACTCTTCACTTCAAGTCAAAATTAAAAAAAAAAAAAATGTTGAGTCTGTTAGTCTCCTAATATAAGGTTTTATAAAGTTACTTAGAATTACTATTGATTTTCTTTATAACGAAATTTAATAAAAACTTTGCAGTTAAGCGGGAAATTTTTTCCTCGATTAAAGCGGCCATCCTGAATGATAAAATATTTAAAAAAATTAAAAAAAGTCCACGGATCGACTAAAATAATTGAAATAATTCGTATATTGTGGTGTCATTACAAATTATTTCAGAAAGACGAGAATATTTTTTTCTGACAGCATCCCTTCAAGGCGAGCGAGGTCTTCAATGCTCAATTGTGAGTTTTATGTCGGCTATCTCGAATTTCTTTATAGCTTGCTATCAGCTATAAAATGAGAACGTGCCTTCAATTCGAGTATTACAGTAGTAGAGCTATAGCACGATCACTTCCGTTACCAACCAAGCAAGGTTCCGTTCAATGCTGAGTTACCGACTGCCGGTATTGTTACAAGTCGGTTCTACAGATTCCTGACTGGGATCGTTACTCGGTCGATCTATTAGGAATCTACCTTACCGACTGATGGTAACACCGATTGTCGGTAACCTTGCTCTTTCGATAAGTGGAGTGATAGTAGTATAGCTCTACTACTAATACCAAAATTTCTCAACTTGGTACGCAGAGATTTGACACAGAGCTGCAAGATCCTTGCTAATTGTAAAATATACCCGATAGATGTACAATTATACAATATACATGAAACTAATCTAGGCTTACTATCTATTGACTCTCCCGAAAGACTCTTCATCATTGTGGCGCAATTATGATGAATCTTTTGGTGAGTTGTCGTGCTGAAACTAAATTTTGAACAATAAATTGACATGCAAGATTACCTTGAAGCCATCATAGGTCCACGAACCGAACTTGAGGACACACGTTTGCTCATCAAAGGGGAAGTACTCCACGTCGATTTCACAGGATGACTTATAAATGGCCGGAGGCTTCCACTCGACCAGTCCTTGGTGGTAGATGGTGGCCTTCGTGGCCAAGGTCACCTCGAAGTTTCCGTCCGCGCTGCGAGCGAGCACATTAGTGGTTCTGGGTGCTGCGGCGGTCGAGCTTACTTTGTACTTCCGATTCAATGTCAAGCCCTTTTTTTAATTTTTTTTATCTATTATAGGCACACAACCCTCATTCATATCAGATTTGAAATTCAGTAGTCCAAGCAGATAAAGTGTGAGACAAGTTGAAATTGAATTTGAATTTCGCGCCATCAACCCTCGAGCATTGTACATCGTTATGTGTTTCTCAGGAAGACAGACTTTGAACTATAATAACTCAGTCAGGAATTAAGCTAGACACATAAAATTTACAGGGTGCATTCTTTTAAATTTTATCTTTCATTTCAACCCAGAATAATTGAAAAATCTTCACGGGTTCCAGAGTTATGAATCAAAATGTTCAAGCGCTGCGTTGAGTTTCAATCGGCTAACCGCGAGACCGTTAGCGTCATAAGCAGACTGAAACTTAACGCAACGTTTGGATATTTTTATTCATATCTCGAGAACCTGTGGAATTTTTTTAAGTTATTTTGGCTTAAATTGAAGATAAGATTTTAGAGATCAAAGCCTGTTAATTTCAGTCTTTCCCAGCAGCTTTCCTAGGTCATAACACTATTTGAAGTCAAGATACAAAATTCCAGACATTTTTGAATTCAAAAAAAAACTTCTCACGTGATATTTCCTCTTCAAAAAGTCAGAAACGTCTCTACAAGGACTCATTTAACGTGGAATTTCATAAGCCTCATAATTATTAATTTGACTTACTAATTAGGAAAAGCTTTTAATTGAGGGGTTGGATTCTATAACCACCTATACATTTTTCTCGCTGAACGGCGTTGGCTCCTAGACAAGCTTAAAAAAAAATGAATTTTTATTTTGAAGCTAAATATTCCTATCGGAAATTTACTCGCGCAACTTTTTTATCCAGATAAAAAAATTGTAGTTTTCACCTTTTTCAAAATAAACCTTCTTTTTCGAATACCAATTTTTTTTGTCTTTTACTTCAATTCGCCATAATTCAGTAAATTTTTCACAATTTGTGATAAAATTTACAGGACATATCCTTTATGATGTTTCACGACTGGTAGAATAAATAATATATCAAAATTTTTGATTAAACAAAAGTTATTAATTTTTACCTTAGACATTCTATAAATCATGCACTCATATCTTTTTGTGGACAAAAATCGCTGAACAGTTCAATTTTGAACGAATTTTTAAATATGTTTTTTCAAATGGCCGTAATACTTTCAGTTATAATGTGCAACTGCTGATAAATTATTTCAGCCAAAGCAACATTTTTTGTTTAATAACAAATACGTTTTTATTTCATTTAACTTTTTAAGTCTGTCACTGTTTTGAAGATTTTAAAATTCAGTAAAACAGGTTTTAGATCAGTATAATAACTATCCAGAAATAATTTATAATGAGTTGGAGTAACAAAAATAAATTGTTTATAGGTTTATTTAAACAATAGTCTTCAATAAATGGAAAATTTATTTTGAATAATTATTTCTGTGGAAAACATAATTATATCTTTTCGCAAAACTTTTCAAAAGGAAATAATAATTATATATTTAATTTATTGTTCGTAAAATATCACAAGGAATATTTTCTGCAAATTTCATCAAAGAATGTCAAGAATTGGCTGAATTATGGCGAGTTGAAGTGAGAAAAAAAACTTGTTTTCGAAAAAACGATATTTTCGGTTTCACTTTGAAAACGGCAAAAGTCAAAGCTTTTTAGTCCGGGGAAAAAGATGCCTAATTAAATTTCTAGTAAGAATATGGACTTCGAAAATTAAAAATCGAAACTTGATTGAAAAGTTTTCAGGAGTCAAAGCCATTCAGCGAAAAAAATGGAAAATTTTTTCCAAAGATTTTTCCTTCTGAACTGTAAATTATTTTCCCATTAAAATTGTGACTAAAACGTATTTTAAAAACGGATTTATTTTTTCGAAATGGCTCTTATTTCAATTTGTACATGACTGAGTCGCATGGGAGTCTAAAAATTTCAGATATTAAATATTACGGGATTTCAGAGGAGTTTAGATGAGTCATCCATCCAGTAAAAAATCCCACAGGAGTCCAAGCGTTGCGTTAAGTATGGATTTCTTTTTGTTATCAGGCTCACGTTTCATCCCAAAGGGCGTTTCAAATACAGCGAATTTTTTTCATATCGAGTTTTTGTTAGTAAAAAATAATGTAAAATTAGAATTTGAAAAAAAATAGTTGTGTATTAAAGGTAGAATTTAAAAAAAAAACTTTTTTTATATTTTCGCAAAAATTAAATGTGTATTTACTGAAATTTGTTCAACTGGAAAATCTAAATGAACTTACCAATTTTTTGAAATGCTTGAAAAATTAAAATTCCTCTATTCCCCCTATTCCCCTATTTTTCCCTTTTTTAAAAAAGAATTCCCCTTTTTCCCTGTTTTCAACAAAATTTCCCCTTTTTCTCATCTCTTTCGCTAAATGCAAACTAAATTAATAGAACCCAATAAGAAAATCCAAATATTTTTTCAAGTTTCTTATTCTTCATTGAAAAGTCTACTATCATATTCTTGGTTCAGAATTTAACTCTTTTGATTAAAAATTCGACTACTTGGTTGAAGATTTAACTAATATGTTAAAAACTTATTATTTTTAGTCGCAAATTAATTTTTTTTTAACAATAAATTTTACCAACCCATTTTTAACTAAAATTTAATAGTTATCATTTGAATATTGAACAATTAAATTTTTTATTGAGCTTTAACTATTTCGTTAACAATTCATTTTTTGTTTAGTTGAAAATTAATTTCCTCAACTGAAAATTAAACCATTCCATTATTGATTGAAAATTGATCGTTTTTTGTAGAAAATTCAACAATTTTTGGAAAATTTATATATTTTGTTGTAAGTTCGTCTTTTTGGTGGACAATTATTCTTCTTGATTGAAAATTTTACTACTTGGTTCAAAGTTGAACTACTTTGTTAAAAATTCATTTTATTCGTTTAAGATTCATCTCTTTGTATGAAAATCTAACTGTTTTGTTGAAAATTCGTTTTTTTTTTCAAAATTCACATATTTTAGTTATAAAATCAACTATTTGACTTAAACATTAAAAAATGTTGTTAAAAATTTGTCATTTTGGTTTGGCAATTCTATTACATATTTTTATAGAAAATTCTGGGTTAAAATATAGGATTAAAAATTAAACTGTTTTCTAAAAAATTCGCCTTTTTGGTATTAAAATTCAACAACTTGGTTGAAATTTTTTTTTCTCTCTTGATTGGAAAAGCTTTTCTGGAAACCTAAACTATTTGGTTGAAAGTTGAACTACTTATTTTATTTTTTTATAATTTTAGTTGAAAATTAGTGTCTTTGGTTAATTTTTTAGAAGGAAATTAATTTTTTAAAGTAAAAATTTAATTATTTCATTTTTCGTTCAAAAATTATATGTAATTCGAAATGAAAATTGATCTTTTTTTTAGTTAAAAATGCATTCAACTATATAAAAAATCATGTATTTTGCTTAACAATCGTCCTTTTATTGTAAAAAAATAATCTCCTAAGTTGAAAATTCCTTTATTTGGGTGAAAATTCATGTATTTTGCTAATAATTCGTCTTTTTAGTAAAAAATTAATCTTCTTGGTTGAAAAATCATATTTTTTGCATTAAAAATCCAATTATTTGGTTAAAATCTAATCTCTTCCGGTTGAGGATCAACTACTTTGTTGAAAATCCGTCTTTTTGGTTGAATTCAACAGTCTTTGATTTGAAATTAATTTTTTTTTGCTTAAAATATCAACTATTACTTTTTTTTAGAAACAATATGTTTGGTTGAACTCGACAGTTTTTAATTTAACACTAAAATCTAATTATTTTTTAATCAACATAATTTCCTTGAAATAATTTTTTTTTTCTGAAACAAGATCTTCTCCTTTCGCTCCGGTGGGAATCGAACCACAGATTTCCGGTGATGATTTCCGGTCTGGTGCTTTCCCATTAAGCTACTAGAGAGATCGAGAGAAGAAACTTCATTCAGAAATACACGCATTATTTTGCAAGGTGGTAAATATCAAATTTTCAAGGAATCTGTATTATCATTAGAGAATAGCAGAAAATATTTAACGTCCTTTCAGACTAGATGGAGCTATGAAAGAAAAATTATTTTAAATAATTTTTGTCTGAAAAAAGATCTCCTTTCGCTCCGCTGGGAATCGAACCACAGAACTACTGATTTCCGGTCAGGTACTTTTCCATTAAGCTACTAGAGAGATCGAGAGAAGAAACTTTTTTTCAGAAATACCCGCATTATTTTGCTAGATGGTACAAATCAAATTTTTCAAGGAATCTGTATTATCATTAGAGAATAGCAGAAAATATTTAACTTCTTTTCAGACTAGATGGAGCTATGAAAGAAAAATTATTGTAAATAATTTTTGTCTGGAAAAAGATCTTCTACTTTCGCTTCGGTGGGAATCGAATCACAGAACTACTGATTTCCGGTCAGGTGCTTTCCCATTAAGCTACTAGAGAGATCGAGAGAAAAACTTTTTTCAAAAATACACGCATTATTTTGCTAGATGGTACAAATAAAATTTTTCAAGGAATCTGTATTATCTTAAGAAAATAGCAGAAAAGTTTCTTCTCTCAATCTCTCTAGTAGCTTAATGGGAAAGCACCTGCCCGGAAATAAGTAGTTCTGTGGTTTGATTCCCAACAGAGCGAAAGGAAAAGATCTTTTTTCAGAAAAAAATTATTTAAAATATTTTTTCACTCATAGTTCTATCTAGTCTGAAAAGACATTAAATATTTTCTGCTATTCTCTAATGATAATACAGATTCCTTGAATGATTTCTTTGATTCAATTATCGTTCTTCTTGTGCAGTTCATTAACCCAGATCCCCAACTAAAGTTCATTGCTGGTTCCGTAACTCAAACTAATTTCCAAAGATCTTCTCTTGTTACTTGTAACTAATGGCGGTACGGTAAATACGAGTAAAGAATCAATGAAGGAAATACAAAAAAGTCGAAGAATCTAAAGTTTCGGTTTATTTCAATGATCGTAGAAAGTTTAGACAAGAAAAAGAATTGAGTTGGATACTCGAATAGAAAATTGAAGAAATCAACTTCTCCCTTCGAAGATTCCATTTTCAGTTTTCATTATCAAAAGTCGAATCCTTCTCCTTCTCTATCTCTTTTTGTCTCTATCTTTCTCTGTCTCTTATGGACATTTTATTTCTTGTTTTGTCTTTCTTTATCCCTTTTTGTACTTCTCCTTTTTTTTCTCTATCTCTTCTTGTCTCTCTACATCTCTTTTTGCATTTCTCTGTCTTTCTCTTTTTATCCTTCACCATCTCTTTTTGTATTTCTCTATCTTTTTTTTTGTCTTTCTTTTTTTGTTTTTCTCTTTATCTATCTCTTTTTGTCTTTCTCCTTTTTTATCTTCATCTCTTTCTTTCTTTGTCTGTCTCTCTTTGTCTTTCTCTTTCTCTTTGTGTATCTCTTTTTATCTTTCACTATCTCTTTTCATCTTTCTGTTCCTCTTTTTCTCTCTGTCATTTTTTTCGCTAACTCTTCTTGTCTTTTTCTTTCTCCATTTCTGGTTGTTCTTCCTTCCTCTTTGTCTTTCTTCATCTCTTTTTTTGTCTTTCTATTTCTGTCTTTCTCTTACTCGTTTTGTCCATCCCTTTCTGTCTTTTTTTTTCTCTTTTTGTCTTTCTCTTTCTCTTTTTTCTTTCTCTAGCACTTTTGGTCATTTTCTTTCTTGTTTTGACTTTCTCTATCTCTTTTTGTCTCTCTCCATCTCTATTTGCATTTCTTTATATCTTTCTTTGTCTTTCTCTTTTTGTCTTTCTCATTCTCTTTTACTCTTTCTCTATTTATTTTTGTCCTTCTCTATCTCTTTTTGCATTCCTCTATCTCGTTTTTCGTGCTTCTCTTTCGGTCTTTCGCTTTTTGTTTTTCTCTCTATCTATCTCTTTTTGTCTCTCACCTTTTTTATCTTTATGTCTTTCTGTCTTTTTTGCCTTTCTTCTTCATTTTTTTCCTCCTCTATATCTTTTTTT